>BQKZ01000145.1:91092-101288 GCA_036244855.1 Temnopleurus reevesii | reverse complement strand
CCTTTTGAGTCATTTTGCACTTTTGGTAGAATTTAAGAATACTTTATGATTTATTTAATCTGTCATTCTTCATTAGAAAAATGATTAAAGTAGTAAAATCTAGTTTGAAATACTGAAATACGTTACAAATAATTCAAGATTTCAAGCGAATGTCATGACAACAGTCTTATCATTTTTTTGGGAAATCAGCAAACAAAGGGTTAATAGGAATGCAGTAATTTAAATAGATTATATGGGACTTTGTTTAATGAAATCTACTATTTGTAACAACTTTGCCACAAATGATTTCTAGTTTGACAACTGTATGCAACAGAAAATCAGCATCAAGTATTGCAAAGCATTTAATTATAATGACAAAGTTGTTATCAATGTAAATTTTGTCAAAATGAGTTTTGGAATGTAAAAAGGAGTCATGAATTCGTTTGAAGGAATGATTTCAGGGGCCTGTAACATAAAGAGATAAGACAAATTTTGCAACTAATCATTCCTCTTTGGTACACATTTTTTTCCAAAGACTTACAATTAACATTTATTGTAGGATTAATTGCATTTTTTCCTTGAATGATAGTTAAATTGTACTTTTTATACAAGCGAAGTACTAAAGTGCATAAACAAAAAGATGTAGCAATCATTTCATGTTTTATACACAGAATTAGTTGTTAATGGGGTAAAAAACTTTTGAAGAATAAATAATAGTTTATAAGAAGAATGTTTGATTGAAGCAACTTGAGATAACTTATATGAAAACAGACTTACTTACCAAAACTTGATCTGCATAACTGTTGTTGTGGGTGTTCAGGGATACACATACAATGTGATGATCCCTTGATATCCTCACACAAGGCAAACACCAAAAACCACAAAAACATTAGAGACCTTGCCATCAGTATATTCCAAGCCCTCATCAATTCCATCACACAATCCAAAACAATCTGCAAATAGATATCACCCGCCTTCTTCTCTTCCTTAGATGGATGAAAAAGATTTGAGGAAACTGCTTCAAGCGTTGTCCGAGATTGATATCCTAATCCTTAGTCAAATTAGACTTTTGTTGTGGTTCTGGTCAGTGATTTTGAGATAATCCAAATTAGAGCTATCTTTGTAGCGATGCACTATATGTCCACATGGATGCTTGGTGATGATCCAGAAGAAGAAGGAGGAGGAGGAGGAGGAGGAAGAGGGAAACTGATGAGAGACTTGTGTTTACTACTACTGACTAGTCAAGTTGGCAAGACTTATTGGCAATGAGTGAAGCAGATCGGTAAAGCCCCCTTTGTATTTATATGGACTTCCATCCAGGAAATACTCCAGTGGTGTGTGCTCCCCCTGGAAATGCAGGATACGTCTATGCTCATACCAATTTGTACCTTCCCCCTCCCCACTCACACCCNATTTATTCAGCACAGACACAGGTTTGATATCACTGAGAAAAGATACAGGGCGATAAGGGCAGAAGATAGCTTGCTAATAGTTGGCACTCTTCCTTTACAGGCTAACCAACACTTCAATGGCAAACTGAAAATGGAAAAATTAGCAACCAAACTTATTTATGATAACTATTTTTTTTAATCATGAAAATTATTGGATTCATTAAAACAATTTGATTGGTTTGAAATATTGTGCTTATGTTGAAATGTCTTTTTCTGCAAATTTCATTTTGATTGATCATTAAAAGAAAATAGTGAAGCTAATGCCCTGTATTGCCGAATAAATAATAACAATATTAATAATGATTAATTTAACAGATATGTAGAAAGTGACTAAAAATATTCTACCATTTTTTTCAATTTATCTTCTTTTGATTTGATATGTAGGTTTAAAAATAGCCCAAACTGCTGATGTATATTGCATGATCTGGGTTACAACTTCCTTCTAATATACTACAGTGCTAAGATAAAGGGGAAAGGAGGCAGTTTGGGGCTAATTTACCCCTTTTCCAGACCTAAAAAGGTCACAAGTTGAAGGATGAGAGACAACAGGAAGGGGGTCCCATGTTCAAGGCAGAGAGAGGGGGAGGGGAAGGGGAAGAAAGAGTATGCAAAAAGGTTATCAAGATTAGAAATCTGATGTGCGATGGATTTTGACATTTCCATCGCTGAAATCTGCGAATGAGTTCCGTGAGATTTTGATCTGACTTAGTGAGGATATCATATGTACCCTTCATTCAAGCTCCCATTCACATTATCTTAATCATGGACTGTTTTATTAAACCATTCAAACTTATTACTCTTACACTTTCATGAAATGAAAAGGTCACTAATGGCAAATGGCAACCATATTTCTACAGAAATAGCACTATACATAGAAATATTAGGGTACAAATTTTTACCCCTAGGTTTTTAATTGTTGTAATCTTTCATAGGGTACTATGTTGAACTTTTTGGATTTAACATTGAACCAAGTTTAGTCTCTACTTTATTGGATAGTTACCCCTAGGGGTACAAAGTAAAGACAATTTTGTGTTGAATGTTTTTATAATCTGCTCATATTGATTAGTCAACTTTTGAACTTTGAATTTTAGACATTCATAAGAAGTGGTCATTCTCATCTTGAACATCAGTGAAATCATGTTCAATGTGAAGGGAGAATATTTAATTCAACCTTCTTAATCTAGGAACCATTTAGATTACATGTCAAGATAAGGGAAATATATTTTTCTTCATGACTATGATGTATTCTGATCCAACAAATGTCCTTTTCCTACTGCAGGATAATCCAATCTCTCCTTCCTCTCTGATGAGCATTTATCTCACATGTTCATGTAAGATTTGGATTTCCACTCAACACATTTTACAAATTAAGCAAAGAATTGTTAAGATAGAAATGGGGATGAACAATACTTTAAACTGCTCCTTTAGAGTGGAATGAATAATGTAAATTATACTTAAACAATATTCGGTACATAATATGCAGTCTCTTGATAGTTGATGTTTTGCTTGAGCAAGATATCAGATATTTTCAGACATCAACCATTTATCATTTACAAGTGATTCAAATACGATTAAATATCTATGATCAATTAGAATATGAAATTTTCATTGAAAATGATGTTGGTAAAACAATCTATCAAATTCCATGCAAGACAAGGTATAAGTGAATGTGGGGTCTTTAATAGAATTGTAGTCATGTCAACAAAGAAGGCAAGAAATGGATATAGAGATGATAACAGACTACAATTGTAGAAAAAGTTGGGAGAACATATGCGATCATGAGAGAGACACCATTTGGGGGCAGGAAATACAAGAGACGTGATTAATTTATTTTTGCTGAAATTACATAATTTGTCTGATAAATCTCTGTTGGTGTGTTTCTTATTTGCATTATACTCTCATTAGATTGTATGAAATATGGTTTATCTCATCCTTTATCTTTACCATAGAAAAAAAAAGCATTAGAAGGGAAGCTATCATTTAGATGTGTTGTTTGAAATTGTTCCAAAATCAGAATTATGTGTTGCCTATCTATCAAAGATTAAGATAAGAATGTGTATTTATTGCCCATTCCACAGAGATTATGATGAAAGGATACAACAGTCATCTTAACAGAATTGAGATATATTAGATATACAGAATTCGATATCCCACAGTACTGGAATCCAAAATGTATAAACTAGCCTTGCGGTCTGGCAAAGACTAGTTCAAGCTTTGTTACATTATTGTTTCCTGTTTTAGCAAGGTACTGGTGCTGGTACTGGTTAAGGTACTGGTGAAGATGGGATACAGCATTTTGTCCAAAACTGAATTAAGTATTATTTATATACCAACATTGTATATGATACATAATGTTATTAGTACTTATCTATCAATTTGATATGCTGCACCCCTATCGCTATGCCCAATGCCATGCCCGATGCCATGTCTACCACTCTATCAGTACCCAAAACATGTTCCTATTCTATTAAGGGGACATCCTGTTGTACCCATGCTGGGCCAACCATCTGTGTTGGTCCCACAATTACACCTAATTTTAGAGTTCCTGTTAATAGCCATGTATACCAGCCCTCACAAAGTGGAATAGAAACTAGTAAAATCATATATGCTACCTTGAAATGTAGATAGTAATCTTTGTCTAAAATCACAACATATGCACTAGTGAAATATTGAACTTTGTTATTTGATGCAAGTAGTAGAATCTCAGATTGGGTTATAATCTGTCAGCTACACTTGCATTATCCTGAGGAGTCAAAATTTGCAAAGGAATTAGTGGACCTTAGTTACCTTGTACAAGGTGTTAAAGTTTTATTCATGAAACATGACCATTGACTCTTTTTGCAAAGAGTTTAATACCATGTCATTCATACAACTGTTCCTAACCCTATTGGTCTTAAGAACATTTGGCAAGAACCATCATTCTTTGAGAGATATGAAAGATGCCCCTAATTGTAAAAGCATGAAAAGCCCTTCTCCTTCGTCAGTAGTGCTGTCATGACTAATCCATTATTTGAGCAACTGACATTCACAATCAAATACTATCATTAACAAGAGAAAATGAAAAGGGGGCTGGGGGTAATGGAATGAGTCATGAAGAGGTACGTCCAGGGGTGCTCTTCCGGTAGCGTATGCACCCTTATTCTCGCTCAACAACTCCTGAACCGTTTAATCTTGTCTATCTGCGCGGTTTTGCGTTGGCGTAAAACAGATGGGTTTATTTCAAGTGCATGATTAAGTTTGTTTGGGTTGAGACTGATGCTACCTTGGACTGAGTAACACTTGCTTGCTTCAGATGAAAACTCATCTTTAGAGAATAGCTAGTGAGTAGGTGAGACTCACATTCAATCATCATAACACATGTTTGTTAGTGATATTAAAGATAATATAATAATAGAATTAGTATTTTAGCATTTTCAGAAAAAACAATTCAAAGGTTTTCTTTAAGAATTCAAGGAGTGATCCTCCAATATGAGGAGCAGTATGTAAATTAGTGAACATATCTCACCACAATTTCAATATCAATTCCATCTCAATTTATGATAAGTGAACAATTTTAGATCCCGTTTCTATGCCCTTAAGGCATAAATATTAAATGACAATGTTCCTTAGGATTTGAATAAAACTTTGTATGAGCTCGGTATGTTGCCCCTTATCTATTCTATAATTCAGCTTAAGTACTATTTATCTAAAAGTGCTTTGGCTTGGAGAGAATTCCAAAGTTGTCAAAGTTAATAAGGACAATATGCAAGCTACATAGGGATGTTTTGTACATAACACCAGACTATTTGGGAACTGGCCAAAATGAATCATAATCATTGATTTACATTGGAAATCATAATTGTCTCATGTGAATATTATGGGTAAACAGTGTACCACTTGAATAGGCTAGTGTATTTACAAACATGATTTTACCATTGATTTTTTTTCAGATTTATAAGGAGTTTTAAATGAACACCTGCTTGAGACCCTTGACACTAGTATATTTTGGAATGATTCCAGGGTCAAATGATATTGTTCCTTGTTTTATTCCGAGAACAAGGTCAAAGAGAATTTAACAATAGTTCTTTTATTTTAGAAATACGGATTGTAATATTCTTGATCATTCATATTTTTATCAACATATGTATTTTAATACAGACTAATTAGCAGAAATCAAGATTACAAATTTTCCAATTTGTTACATACCAGCATACCAAAAACATTGTACCACAACTTTAATTTGGGAAGGGGTGCAATCATAAATAGAGCATTGTTTGTTAACCTCTCTTGTCCAAGATAAATTTAACTCTCAAGGTTAATTTAACTCTCAAGGTTAATTTTAATGCACTGATCATAATTGCTCAAATGACCTGAAATTGTTAAATATGTGTAACATAGGTATTTCCAGTACCACACTTCATTATCTTATTTCACCCTAAAATGATATTGGAATGATCGATTGACATTTTTAGATTAGAGAGAAAAGGTATGGAGATAATCTTCTGTGCTGTCATTTGTAGAGAAAACAACATTCTCTGAATATCTAGTAATATTAAAAGATAATTTTGTATTTTTACACTCATATATTGTTAGATATTGACACTGAATATTAACCCTGTTCACAAATTTGAATGAATACTTCAGCTGTTGATATTTTATTCATAGATTGAATATTGTGACAAGAGGAACTCACAAAGGAAAACAGAGGCATGGTCTGTAAGATGAGAGGGAGGAAAATACAAGAAATAGTGGAAATGATTTAGCAAGATTTGGTTGATATATCTCTCGATATGTGGACATCAGTATACAAAGAATTAATAGGAGCAAGAATTATACGAGGTTATGATGGATAGTTTCTGTCACAGACAATCTAGCCTGAAGTTGCTGACATTTTGGAGGAAATTTGTGTTGTTGCGATTCTTGTAATATTATTGTTATCTGTAAATTTGATATGCAAGAAAAATCTGATACTTTTTCAAAAGCAATGCTTTAACTTTTATAGTTTTTACAGATTTTATCTCTATTGAGTTGGTCAGAAATGATACCCATTTTTAATACAAAAAACAGTTTACAACAGTTTATCAACTAATAATCAACCATTTTTGTGTAGTACATATTAACACCTGAATAAACATATCACTAAATGTTTAAACTTGGGTAAAACATACAAATTAACAAAGAAAAATAATCATTTTTATAAAATATTCACAAATTCACAAATATTTTCATAAAGTAAAGTGGTTCATGGGACAATAAATTTGTATGCTGTGTATTCAACTTTGCTGACATAACAATTTTAATTAGCTTTTGATCTAAATTTAAAGAAATATACCACATCTTGTTGAATGTGATCACATTGAGTTTTTTTAAAATTCTTTTCTAAAATATAATTTAAGTAAAATATAGTCATAGAAATGCTGTTATTTTATTATGAACTTAAAGAATGCTTCCAGGTTCAAGGAAATTCCAAGTTTTTTTAATCTCTGTGCACTGAGCTGTAAACCTCTTGTTCAAATTGTGATGGGTAAAATTGAGAGGTATACAAGTCAGAGATGTAAATAACATAGTGCAGAAATGCAACAAGTGTGAAAATCAATAGAAAGTTTTATAAAAGCAATAGACTCTTCATTTGAATGTGAATATTTCAAACTCTGAGTGGTTACAAATGTGCACTCTGCAAAGCCCGAATCATGAGAGTTAGAAGTATAACCAGAATAGACAAAATCTATTTTTATACATATAATCATGCTTTGGATAAATGTAATGACTAGGACATGCTTTTTTTCTGAAATTACTATCATATCTATAGTTTTAAAGCACTTTTCATGTGACCTAAATAAACCATTTCTATTTATTGATAGATGCACATACATTTGATTTCTTTGTAATAATGAATGAAACTGATAAAATTATTTCCATATTGATGAGAAGTGAGATTGAAGTGTCTACTATTTTAACTTAAACATTATTTAACTTCATGATTTAACTTCATATAATGATGCATACCTGAGGTTTAATACTTGTCTCACCTTCATTCATATTAACAACTTCCTAACAGATGTTGTAGAAATGCAAACTTAACTCCAGGAAAATGGATTTTTGCCAAAGCATTCTTCTAGTTTCTATAATGAGCAATTTGCATGTGCCCTGTGTAAATTTTAAAATAAATATGTGTGTGCATTTGAATTTCTTTGAGGGTAATACCTTCCTTTATGTTATTTCATTTTATTTTATTTTCTCCAATTTATTTGATAATATTTTAATCTATATTGATTAAACCTTGTCTTTATGCTGTCAAAAATCTGAAGTCTATACATCTGTAAGCAGAAATAACATACACACTTTACATAACTGCCTAAAGAGAGAACTAATTCTGGATATGTGTGAACATTTTTTCTTGGCCATATCAACAATTATACATTATGGTCTTTTCTTAATGTTTTGGATTACAGACTTTTTTTTAAAGCTAATGTAAATAGGGACTGAATTATAAGATAACCGTACAAAGTCTGGAACTGTTTCATATTTTGTGTAACAATTTTTGAGCGATCATGACAGTAATCCAATATTTGCAAAGTTCAGCATGTGATGTCATGTACTATGATGAGATAAGGGTGTCTAATTTTGAAGGTGATCACGCTCAAAATTCCTCAGATTAAAAATCAATATAAGCTTTTGCTATTAGGACTGTGATTTTGATTTTCTATATGGTGTAAAAAAAAAAATGAATATATATAATGCATCAAACATAACATAAATATTCATGAATAAAGCAGAATATTATTAGTTCAGGTCCACACAATGAGGTTAAAACAAACTTTAAGCGCCTGCTATAATAAAAATAGAATTGAAGTTCAAGGCTATAGAATTGAAATTCAAAATTCATGGCTACTGAATTTGGAATTGCATCTCATTGCTTGTAAATTAGCTTTGGTTATTTCATATTTATGGATTAGAATGATGTTTAATATTAAAGAACTTAGAATGCCTGTCATAATTTGGACATATCTCATATGATTATTTATTCTGCCTCCTAAATGTCTGTACTTTAGAATTATACAAATTGATAGGATAACAGAAATTTTGTTTTCATTCCACATGAAAAGTATGGGGACAGACACATTTTCAATATTTTCTATCAGATTCATTAGCCCATTGGAAAGCAGAAGGAATAGCATGAGTAACAGTTATCGCTTGTATAAGTGAAAAGTATTTGCAATATGGAAAAAAGTATTGATTGAATTGTCTTTGCACAAAAGGATTAAACTTAGAAGTTGCATATCATTGTTATACATGTATAGATTGAAAACCACACATATAAATAGAAATAATATCTTATAGAATTGTCCACATTACTACTATTATTCCTTTTACAAAATGAAATTAAATAAAGAAAAGAAATTGAAAATTGAATGTCTTGTATCAAACATTTTAAAGAGACAGAATTAAAACAACTTATGACAGAAATATATGTTTTGTTGCAATAGTTCAAAACATGAATTTATCAAAGGCCAACGAAGCCCTGGCCTTGGATGCCATCAATGGCCTCAGATATTTTGGGTGCCCCTTTTTTCTTTTTCCCATTGGTTCTGTGATATCAATAATGTTCCCTTTTCTTGAAAATATGAAATACCACCATTGACAGGTATGATTCTATCATTGGTCCATCTTAATCATTTATAGCATATTCATCAATATGCACATGTACCTTCCTTCACTGGAATCTATATGGCATGACTGAGGTGCTAATACCAGTCATATTACCTACCCCATTAATCAATTACCTCCCATAAAATGCCCCTCCCATGTATTTAGCATGGTGTTAGTTTGGAATTAGCAGAGAACTGGTTAACAATTGGGCTCTGCTTGGCACTTTTTTCTCACAGGAAATCGATCATTGCTTGTCTGGATTATCTTTGAGCCATGGACAATAAGGCATGTGGATATGAAGGAAAAACTGCATTAAATTTACTAAAATAACATCCATTATCATTAGGAAACCTGTTGTAGGGCTAAAGTTGTACAGAGGTTTTGAATCATTTCTGGAAAAAAAATATTCCATAAAGTATAACAAATAAGGTAATCCGTTCAAAAGGGCAGGATTTGCCAGATGAAATTCCGACAGGATATTTGTATTTGAACGGTTACATTATTAGAAATCATTTTATGCCAAGCTTGCCACATTGCAGATACTACAAATACTAATAGTAATATATAGATCTATCAAAATCAAACATAATTGATAAATTGTTCTTTGTACAAAATGAATATATAATAATTGACAATTATAATAATGATGCAGAGTAAGTGTTACTCCTAAGGAGTGTCATAGGATGCAAATAAAAAAAATATACTAGCAAACCAGGAAACATAATTGTAAGATGTCGAAAGATTCCTGTGCCAAATCCATGGTCTTGATGATACAATTGCAACATTTTGCAAAACATTCTTTACCTGAGTATGACCTCCTTTTTGCCCGCAAATTATTTGTTTACCTAACCTGCATTGATCTCATATTCTAAAGGATTTCTCTGGTTGTTCTGGTAGACAGTGATAAGACATGTAAACATTTGTATGATATGCTTCAGATGGTATATTGACTTTCTTAGTCTTGTTGAATACACATAGCACACTATGATACAATTCATATTGATTCAGTGTTTTCAATGGATTATGAAATGGCAATAAACTAATGCACCAATACCAACCCTGTGGAATTGGTCACATGCCCCCCCCCCCCCCCCCCCCCCCCCCCCCCCCCCCTCCCCCCCCCCCCCCTTTTTTAAA
>BQKZ01000145.1:53489-89739 GCA_036244855.1 Temnopleurus reevesii | reverse complement strand
CCCCCCCCCCCCCCCCTTTTTTTTTCTCCTTTTTCTCTTTCTCTCTCTCTCTCTTTCTCTATCTCTCTCCCCTATCCTATATTTTTGTCTACACTTCCTCATAGACAGCCTTAGTTTTATAACTATGTTAACACCTGTAATTTTGGCTCCCTATGTATCACATTGTTAAAATATGCTTTGTTATCTATCTTTTTTTATTAAAAAATTGTGAATTGACATTTATATACATATCTGTCTGGATTAATCTCAGCAACAAGAAATTCCAAAGTTATGAATAAACCAAAAGTGTTATGAAATTAACATAATAAACATTTGGACACCACACATTCACGTAGCATTATGATGTAGATATTGTTCATGTAGCATTTGATTAAGAATGGGATACAGAAATGTGTATTCATATTTTAATCTTTCATACCACTAGGTAATTTGATGTCTTCTTAAGATTTATGATTCTAATATATTTTTTCCTTTTACTTTGATATGATTTTTAAGAATTACCAAACATCTTTTATCTCTTCTAAACTTTTATTTGAAATAAAGGAAGTAATGTAATTCAATATTTGACATTTTATGAAATGTTTCCTTTTTGCTTCCTGCCTCATTTCCTCTGCATTTGTTGATATTAAATGTTTGAGGCTATTTTTAGATGAGATACCCTCCATGAGTCCGTCGTACCTACGTCATGAGGGCACGCGACACACCCGTGGAGTACTGGTAGACTCCCTAACAGGAAGTTATTAAGGTGCTATTGAAAGATTACTATCGGGCATCCCACATTTTAGGGTCACAATCATTTGATATCAAAGTGGTCATTGCTTTATGAACCTCTGCCCTTGCTCTCTCATTCCATCTCTTTCTTCTCCATCCACTGTCCCCTATTCAATATCCCCTTATTCTGCTATTTCCCCATCATATTTATCTAGGCCTTCTACTACAATTTGATATTTTTTCACTGGCTGTTTTATTTTTAATCTCCAATTTCATATCTTAGTAGCATTCAGCACTTATTAATTATTCTTGATAGCACTGTACATCAGAACCGTAGCAAAATTGTTCTGATTTTGTGGATGGCAAAAGAGCAATTTCATTTTGAAAACATCACCTTGAATCCTAAAACACTTGGTTGTTTTAGGGCATTTGTTTCCCATTAGGTGACTGAACTCGGAGGCTGTGTAAGAAAGAGAGCATATGCCATTGGTTAAATTATCACACGTTTGCAGTCTCAAGATCACAACCCCCATGCTGTCTCTACGAGAAGAGCATAATGGGGGAGCTCTGGGGGAGAACAATGTGTCTATTAGCATTTGGGAAACATGAATATTGCTGGTGCATGAATTTATCATAAGCGCTATTTTTCATATCCTGTTTAAGATGAATCTTTTTCCTTTTTTGAACAGTAATTTAAAAAGAATAGGGTATTATAAATCTATCCTGGGGCCTGTAACATAAAAGATGCAATTAAACTTACAATAAATATTAATCGTAAGTCTATGGCAAATTGTGTACCAAAGAGATGCAATTAATGGCAAGATTACTTGCATCTCTTTTATGTTACAGGCCCCTGTTCATGTAATATGAGAGATTTATTTCATATTTCATATTTGTCCCATTTCTGTACACCAACACTTAAGAAATTGTATATTTTAATGTATTTTGGCATTTGAAATACTTGTTAAAGGATTCTTATCATTTGATAATTTCACTTTCCAAGAAATGGCTCATGAAGAGAATATCTTATTTTCAGCAGACTAACTAAGCAACAGGTGTATGAAAGGTAAATGGAAGAGCCTTGAAAACAAGACAGTGACTCACACAATACGCTCATCTTAAACCACGCTCAGTCAGCCTAACATTCCCGCCAATACTCACAACCATTCTAACTACCCTGGATATATTCATTAGCTTATCTGCTACCAAACTGTTTCACACTGCTTACCACCATTCTCATGTTTTGTTGCACTGGAACATATCAAACTTGAATAGGAAATTGTCAAATGATTTGCTTATTTATGTTTCCTTTTCTGAGTTGAACATTACATTGGAAACTTTAAATTACATTTCTGTTAAACCATTATCAAGCAAATTGTAAAATGTTACTTAGTAGGTGTTGACTTACAATTTTAATTAGCACATCAAACTAGATGGATTATGTACAACCCTACTACTTTATGACATAAGGAATTACTTGAACCAAATGGAACACCCCTAGCGAAAATGGATTATTCTAAAAAGTTCATCTGTTTAAGTTTAGTAGCGTGATCAGCTTTTGCTCCAGACTGTTCTATTAATTGTCATGAAGGGGATGTCAAACTATGTGCACTATGAGGGATCTATCACTGACACCTGTACTTGTATAAGTTGTCTTCAACTTTTCTTGTGTTGGGTCTTTACTAGATAAATCAGAAATCCATAATAGAATAAGGTATTTTTAGTTCATATTGTTGACTGAAAATTGTGAATTACATCCAGGCTGATTATTAAAATCATTGAGGAAAAAGCTGTTCACTGTGAGAATATGCATTCAGGCTTTCCCTTCTGTTTTTAAGTTTTTATTCTGTTCAAGTTTCTATTCAGGTATTAAAGCTGATTCAGAGAGGGGACAGAGAAAGAGAGAGAGAGAGAGTGAGAGAGAAAGAATAAGTGAAAGTGATTTTCAATGAGTCACATTATTATTTACGTTTCACAACAGCTGCCCTAGTTGTTCATTACTATGAAATAACCTCTGCCTGCTAATTTGGAGTATTTTGTCACGTGCAATTTAGTAGTTCAAGTTTTGATGGGGCACAGTTGTCCAGTCCTTCTTCTCACTAGTTTGGAAGTGACAAAAAATGATGTCCTTTCTACTTCGAATCAATTGTTTTTATTGGACCTTCTATGTATGCATTCTCTCATCAGGATTTATCAAAAAACACATTTTCTTTTCCCTTTTTGATGTTCTATTTTTGTTATAAAGAAGAATTTGTTTATTTGTGGAAAATTGTTATTCAATATTTTAACAGCTAAATATTCAATGTACTGTATTATCCAGTAAAGGATAGCGAACCTAACTTATTTTACCTCCTATTGTAGATGACTAATTCTTATACTCTTCATGATTAAATACATTACTATATAGTATATTACATATTATACATATCAATTACATAGTATTCATATCAATTACTTTATTAGAATACTTTATATATAAGATTTTATTTTCAGTTTGAATCTGCTCATAACAAGAACCCAAAGCATTGGAAATACACCACAGAGTTTCTTGAAGAGTTCCTTTTTTTACATTAAGATAGACATAAATATTGCACATAATTGGAAGTTAGCCAGATGGACATCAAAACAAAAATAGGCACTTTTACAAGACCCCTCATCTTTTGGCTGCATTGCATCTTGTAAATATCCACAATCTGAGGGTTTCTATGTAAAGAGGAAGAACTGGTATTACTAATCTCCATTGAACCTGTGTAATTGGTTGTGACAATGAAACAGCAAAGTTGACAGACTTGTCTACCACCTAATAATGCTAGGAAATCAAGTTGACATTTTACTTGATGAAGCAATGTATTTTTAGTTCTTCTTTAGCATGATATTTTTTTATTGTTTAATGTTGTTTTACATCCTTAGGAGACATGTTTTATTAAAGCTGTTAACTACTCAATTCTTTTAACATCTTGACATCATAAACTTCCGAGTAAAGCGGCATAATTTAATCAATTGAGATACTTGTTTAGACAAAGTAGTAAAAAAAGTTTTGTTGGCTAATACTCCTTGTGAAATGTACTTGGCACTCATAAAACAAAGAAGTTTGTTTTTTAATCTGATAAGTGGGACCTGACGCTTAGATTTGTGCTGCCTAAATTCAGTAAATTGATGTCTCTATTGTCCTGCCTCTATGTTTCATTGTAAGAATATGTTACATGTTAAAACCCAGGTGGCCTCAAGTACCAGACCACAGTTCCTCAGAAAATACGTTTATTTCAAAACCGAGGTTTAAATGGAATACCTCACCATCATTTAATATCGAGCCATGGCACCTTTGTCTCCTAAATCTGCCATGTCAATGTTCGGAAGGTTGTCAGGAAGTTTTGAACCATTATATTGTGAAGAAGACAAAGACGCTTTTCAAGCTTTGTCTTCACCCCTGGCTGTCTCTCTCTCTCTCTCTCTCATTGATTTTTATTTTGTCCTTGTTGATGCTGTTCGTCATTACCTTGATAATCAGAAAACATGACCGTTGGTCTTTTCTGCACTTTATTGGACGTAATTAGCTCACGTAGTTTGGTTCTGACAGGTAGTACGTGAGGAGGGCTGACTATCAAGTGATCTCCTCTAACAAGTGTTATATGATGGATGAGACAAACCACCCATTTACATGAAAACAATTTACCAAAGCCAAGAGAATGTGGCTGTATATAATACTTCACAGTGCATCAAACCCATTTTGTAGTGCTTGCTTAACATTCGAAAGTTGCATTCTCTTTTCTCATTTCTTGAAGACGCTACATATCCATGTTTTTTTTTTTTGCATTTCCAATGTTCCAAACTTGGTGTGCCCAGAGCTGATCGTTAAGTGTTTCAGACAAAACTGAGGATATAACAATAGAGTGGGACCTCATAATGAAGAACAAAAATTGTAAAAATTACCTTGTTATATGATGTTTTTAACAAAATAAATAAGTGTAAATAGATGAAACTTTCAACATCACCTTTTTACAACATTTTGATTTCTCTGACCTCACTGATTGTTTATCTTTGCAACACGACAAAGCACTTTTTTGATAGATTTGGGGGATTTTTATTATTTGAAAGATTTTAGATGGATTAAAATCTCAAGTGTGAATGAATTAATAAAGCATGGATTTGGTCATGAGCCAAGAGTAGTCGTAGTAAAGCATTGGACAAGGAGGGAAATTGGCTAATTCCTGTAAACTTGAGCATGATAAACCTATGGGAGATCTGTCAAGGGTAGTCTAAATATCATTATCATTGGATCATATGCCTTCTAATAAAGAGAGACAACAGATTGTAATGTGATTCCTTTTAGATAATGTTTACATCTCTGTTTTGGAGAGAAAAGTCATTCTATCATGCCCAATATCCTTGCCATAAGAAAAGGGTTTATGTTCAATCATAAACCCAAATATAAATATGGGTAATTCCATATAAAGTGTCATATCTGTCTCAGACGACCAGCCAGACATCTCTTAACAACTGTTCAATGAAATGATCAATTTAAATTCACTTTCCTAGTAATATCATAGATACAATCTGTTTTGTGCAATGATGGGTTCTTACTCCCAATCTCTTCAGAGCAAATGCACTGATGTCATACCTTGTGAAAACTAGATACTTTTACTTTTTAATAAAAATATATTTTTTTAAATCCGGAATGTTTAATTGAGGACTGAAGTGATGATGTCCCTGTATGAAGTTGTAGTGCAACATATTCTCATGCGTGCACACTGGGCACAGATTTGGCGCCCCCCCCCCCTCCTGGCTCAGCTGAGCTGACCAAAAAAAAGGTCTCCACCTCAAATTTGGCGTCCCCCGAGGGGAAGAGAAAAGCTGACAAGCAAAATAAAAAAGGGGGGGTCATCGCCAAAATCGCCTTCCTATCAGCAATTTGGCGCCCCCCTTTCAACGTTTTGACACCCCTTATAAGCACTTTTGGCCATCAAATTTTGACGCCCCCTAGCTCTGACCCGATGCGCGCATGTATTCTTGTGCAAGGCCTTAAGCAGTGTGGGCTGGAATTGGTACTGGAAGTAACCAAAATTGAAATACAAAGCTGATGGATTGTTGCGATGTCATACCTCAGTATTCTATTGTTGCTGTTTTAAAATGATTGATTGACTGATTATATCATTGACAGTTTCATGCATTCAAATTTGATTGAATTAGGATATATCGAGAGAAGAGGCAGCGCGCTGAAAAATGGTAGCTGGTTCTAACCCCATCTTTGACGTTGGTTTCTTTGAGCAAAAAAATTATCCACAGTGTGCTGCACTGTGCTGCATCGAGGTGGAAATACGTAATAGGAATTAACTCTGCTTTGTTTGATCAGCATTGGGCATTTTGAGTGCTCTGCTAGAATGCTTGCAAAGGGAGTTGATATTTGCTATATGTTTCAGGGTGGTAACAAGAAATCTATGGCTTATATTCTAACAGCGAGGTTTATCTTAACCTAAGTGTTTGTCATTTTGACCATCTTTGGTTAAATGTTTTAATAGCCTGGGTCTACATAACAATGGCTTAGTTTCGGTTTAACTTTAACCCAGCTACCAGAATATGGGCCTATGATGTTTTTATGACATTGTAAGCTGCTTATGGTTCTGTTGTGATAATGACCTGCTTATGAAGCTTGATAATTTGATAATACATAATGATGTAATATAATGTAATGGTGTTATTGTGTTTGGTTGGGTTGAACTCTGACCCTTGTAACGAAGCCCATCCTATTTGCCAGGAAACTCCAGGTGAGAAGGTCCGAGGTCCCTGATGAGATAACAACTACCGATCTTCATTTATACACGTATAACACAGCATGGAAGCTGTTTGTGGAAAACCTTCCATTTCATTCTTACCATTCTTTCTTTTTCCTTGTAGTTTTCTATATTTATTCTGAAACTGTATAGAACGGTATCATTCACTCAAGAGAAAACAGGAATATCATGAAAATAGTTGATACAAATATTCACAAACTAAAGCAGGAAATGGAGATATTTATGAATGTTTTTTTAATTGTGTGTCTGTGAAACTGAAATAGAAACTTTTGATTTTTAAAAGACAACTTGTATAAGACTGAAAGTTACTGTTGAACCACATAATTTCTTGACAAGTCAGTTTTCATGAAAAATTCATTCTTATGCATATTGTCAACTGTTTAAACTTTTCATTGTTGACTCGTTAATGTCAAAGGTGGTCAAAGCGTCATAGAGTTAGGAGAAATCATATTACCATTGGTTTTTTTTTTATTTCTATGACGCTTTTTATTAGTTGATTGAGTGGTTAATTGTCTGATAAGATTTGCAAAATATATTTTAAAGATCTGTATCTAAATCAAATTTCTTTCTAGAATCATGACTGTGGTTTTCAGATGTAATACTTTTTTCAACTCATGTTCAGAGTCTATCATTGATTTCAAATTCAATGTTATGTTGTTTTTTTCCTTTCTTTTCTCTGTACCATCTGTTCTGATAGACATTAAAAACGGGTCAATTCAGAGCACACGTTATGCAGGTGATAAGAAAAACACTATTTTTGGCTTGAAGCATCATCTCTTTGTAGACAAGTACCATTTGGTCTTTATCGCTTTTTATTTTTTCCATAGCTTATGTGGTATCTTTCACTAGTGAATGTTTTTTGTTTCTTTATTGTCCATCACTTGCATTATGCATCTAGGCGATTGGATTTTACACGGGCATGGTAAATAATTTGAGATTTCACTGGCACTGTGTTTTTGTGTAGTTTTCCCCCTCTGCTAGATAGTTGCCCCATCCTTTCATCTGGTTTTCCATTACCCTACCATCTCCCATTATCATCACATTTTATTACTATGTAACATTCATTGAGTGAAACTGTTGTCTGCTGTTAATATCTTGAATATGGTTTAATGTTTGATAAATGTTTTTGAAAGCCCAAGAGAAATATCCTATTCTCTGTTGGTATCCTCGGACATGATGGAGGAAATTTTTGTAATTTTCTCCTAAAAGTAGTACAAATAGTCATTGATATTCAAAGAATTTGAGTGTAATCGAAACTATATTGATTGAAAATGTAGCAAAGTAGGCAGTTAAATCCACGAAAAGATTATTAAATGTCTTTAGTCCCATGCTGTGGCAACTTGTGTTCAATATTACTTTGTATCTATTACTTTTCGCAACCTAGCTTCTTCTCTTCTCCCCTCTCTCTCTCTCTCTCTCTCTCTCTTTCTCCCTGTCTCTCATTCTAACTTTGTTTATTTATATTCTATCTCTATCTTTTTCCACCTCTTTCTGTCTCTCCAGTACTTTATGTTTCTGCTGAAGTCCTGTATTTGAATCTCATTCCATTTAATGTGCTGTTTTCTCCTCAATTGTAATGATTTCCAAAAAAATACTTGC
The DNA here is from genome assembly GCA_036244855.1 of Temnopleurus reevesii. Classification (NCBI taxonomy): domain Eukaryota; kingdom Metazoa; phylum Echinodermata; class Echinoidea; order Temnopleuroida; family Temnopleuridae; genus Temnopleurus; species Temnopleurus reevesii. The sequence continues at coordinate 81,640 of BQKZ01000145.1, read as the reverse complement.
TCTTATATATTATATATAAAGTATGATTCTGAACAAGACCTGCCACTGTGATTCCTAGATAAATTCTGGTACATTTTCACATGATAGAGTTGTAGAATTTGAACATGTCCTTCTTTCATAACTTGTTTTCAAAATTAATGTTGTTTTCACATAATAAGATATGGTTCTTCATCAAAATATGAGGTATTATGACAATTTTACTACATGTATGTTTCAATGGCCCTCAAATTATGTCAATTTTTGTGATTAAAGACTTGGTCTAAGCCAGAAGAAATCTTGATTTGATTAAAAGCAGAATAAAACAAATGAACAGATAAAAAAAAAAGCTTGAAGTAAATCCAACTAGAAAAAAGAAAATTATGAATATTTCATTTCATAATGATTGAACGATGGTTTTCATAATTTACTGTACGGCATTGGTCATAATAAGTGGCTTTCAGTCACATGTGATGATTGATGTAGGTCATGCACTTCCTGTCAGGAAACTTATTATAATTTATTGTTTTTAAGAATCTGTTTTGCTCCATAAATGATGATTCTTTTTCAATCTTTAAAAGGTTAAATCAATAAATGTATCTGTACCCAAGTATATATCAACAAAAAAAATGTTCTTTTTGCGTTAAGCATTGAAAAGTATGAATTAAAAAAGAAACGATATAATAAACTGCTTGCCGAGAAGTCCATGAACTACGTCATATCATGTGACCCAACGTTACCAATTTGCACGACAAATAACTGTTGAGTTATAACATTGAAATATTCATAACTTTCTTATTTCTTGTCCGATTTGCTTCAAAATTTGTTTAACCTGTTCGTCTGATTTTTTTCTCCTTTTAATCAAAGCAAGATTTTTCTGGTGCAGACCAAGTCTTTAAAGAGATTGTAGAACATATATTTTTGTTTGTGCTGCCATTCAAGATGTTTGTTTTAGAAATCCATTTGATAGAGTGTAAAGTTTGCTGGAGTGTAAATTTGGTAAAGATGTGTCAAACCCTTGTAGATGTTAATAGTTGATGTGTATGAAAGAAATTTTTTGCAATGATAATTAGCCCACAGGCCTAGACTAGTATTGTATAGTGGCTCATCAATTAATATTGTTTGTAAAATGACAGTCTTATCAAGTTTTATTGACCTCAGTTCATTGGTTTTATGGGATATCACATTTACGTGAATTTCCTTCTAAAACTTACAGCAATTTCGCCATTGATCAGTATATTTAATACATCTTATAGATTCTTTGATATTTACCCATGCTCCCTCACTTTGTGATGCGTTAAGATTCATTCATTATATAGAGTCTTCGTTAAAGTGATTAAGAATAGTCATCAAAAATTTGACACTGTTCAATTTGATTTCTGGATGATCTAATTACTTTTGTTATTTATTACTTCATTTTCCCTTCCTTTACTGTGCATCATGAGATCAGTGGAAGAAGAAAGGCATTGTCAATAAAAACTAGCCTGAATATTGAAAAGTTTGCATGAAACCGCCAAAGCAACCCCTCACATTGGATTGTAGTGCAAGAGAATTAACATGCGTTTATAAAGTATGCCAGTTTTGTGGGATGGTTCGTGCACTCCAACACCAGATCCCCTATATGTATTTGCATAAAGAACGAGTGTATTTCTAATTTACACAAATTGCATACTCTTTTAATATGTATTTTGCAAAACATAATCCTAATACAAAGCAGATGTGTTACACATAATCCTAATAAGCATATTACCAGCAAAAGGGAATGTGGGCTGAATTTCAAAAATGTTTTTTGCATGTTGGATTTTTACTTGAAACGTTGGAAAGGGCCTTTGATTTTTAATGGGGGAATTTTGCATGTCCTCAATCCACCTGGATTTTTCAAATGCTGAATAAATACAATGTGAAATGAAAAGGTTTTAGATGAATGCATTTACGATTTATTATTATGCATTATGAGATTATGTTTATATGGCTTTTGATCTTGATGATATATCTTTCTTTTGTTACTCTGCAACATTTCTTCACCATTGACAACTCCTCTCATCTCTTACTATGCCTATTGTTGCATTGTTTTTCAGCCCGCATTTCTCAAATCCCATTGTCCATGAAAGTAAAACATTGCAGGATTTTATATAATGATTTATTTCATTGTTCTTCTATGGTGGACTTGTAGAAAACACTACACTGCTAAAGGGAATGGTTATTGATATTAAAAGAAATGTAGTATATTTGGATCTAATGTTGTGCTTAAAATGTAATTTTTGTCATTTTCTTTCTTTATTTTTTTTTTACAGCTGACTACTCCTCGGTTCCCAGTTGTCATCAAGATAGGTCATGCACATGCAGGAATGGGAAAGGTACTTTCTTTGTAGATTTCCTGAGTATTATGTACTAATTTTGCATGGTAACTCTTCAATAGGCAACTTATCAGTGATATAATGAAGAAACTTTTTTGTATATAATAACTTCCTATCTAAGTAAGATCGGGAGAGATCAATAGGCTTTATTTGTTTATTACTTGTATGATTGATAAGATGTGTGCCAAAGGGTTTTCATGTAACATTTTCCTTGTAATTTTTGCATTTGGGTGGAACACTTTGTTGTTCCTACACACCTGCCCCTCCCCCCCCCTTCTGCACCCCTCCCCAAAATTGCAGATCTATACATTACTTTATAGATATCTAATAGAGAGATCATTTATTCTCGTAGATTTGTGTATCACTCATGCATGTCCTCATAACTGCAGGAATAGTTACTTCCTCAGAGTACAACAAAATATTTTGAAGGATCTGTTGTGACAATCCTCAGAAGATTGTTATCAAGGACTTAGGCTGTGTTACTAGAAACTCATTCAATGGCAAGTTGCAGTTGAGTGACTGTGCCAATTAATATCATTGTTTCATGCATGTCTTGTTAGAAGCGCACGGTCTGTGAATGAAAGAATCAAAATGCACTTCTAAATTTGCAACTGATTTACAGTTGATTTGCAATTGATCGCAACTTTCAAGCAATAAAAATTACACAGAACTGGCTTCAGCAATAGTAACCGATAGTAAAAGATGGAGGGCGAAGGGGACATAATAAGGGCATATTGAGAACTATGGAAAAGTTGTTATTAAGTGAGAGGGCAGTATAAGAGACAGGTAGGGTTAAGAAGGAGGTTGGTTCAGTCTTCCATAGAGAGTAGTTTTGAGATCAGCAGACAGCTTCCTTTGGGGGACTCTAAAGGATTTGTACTGTCATATCCCATACCTATGAAGGATTAAGTAGGGTGTTTAGAGTATAAGATCTAGGTTTGTACCAAATATAGGAAAATTAGTTTAAAGTCGATGGTCAAATACTAAAAGTAAAATGGATGCATAGTAGTAACGCAAACATCAGAGATAGGAAATCCTATGTTACCATGGTCATTGAGTTCACCTTTCTAATTATGCATCAAAGCCAAACACACATAACTAAATTTCATGTTAGAGCCATGCTTATGTTTTGAACATCTTGTGAACATCAGTTTGGAAACATAAGTTGCAAAACTGTAATGTCAAGCTGTTGTCATGGCATCCTCCTTCAGAAGAAACTCCATGATAGATTTTGGTCAAAACCAATTTCCTCGCTGATTTTGAAGGATCTATCGAATGTGACATTAGAACAGCAGCATCTTCACATCAGCGTGATTAGACTTTACAAACTAGCTTTGTATGACAAGCATTGACGTGTGATTATGGCCCATTTTACTCAAAGATTTCCTTGGATACTTCACCATCTTCCCTCGCCAACAAAATACAGTGTGCCCCTAAAATACATGATCGATACAGAGAGGTAATATTCTATGAAGTACTGTGCATAAGTTTCATAGATGTCAGAGGACCAAGGGCGCAATATGTGAAGTTTTCATCAATTCTACCAACTTCATCTTTTGTATCTGTGAAGTTGGTGATGAGGATGATATTAGTAATTATGTATTAGTACACAATGTTTTTTTATGTTGTTGCAGGTTAAAGTAGATAATCACCAAGACTTCCAAGACATTGGTAGTATCATAGCCATTACCAACTGCTACGCTACAACAGAATCATACCTCGACTCCCTATATGACATCAGAGTACAGAAGATTGGCAACAACTACAAAGCATTCAAGTAAGTCTCTTATCAAATTGGCAACATTTCATATTTATGTTGATTTTTTCTCTAGTCTCTTGTCAAGCAGTGCTGTACATCCCTAAATTAGGGTAGATTTATCTGTTAATGTTATTGTTTTAATAATATATTGTTATCATATAAATTCTGAAGTAATACTGTTTGAAGAGTGAAGTGTTTTCCATTGACTGCCAATAAAAGAAATCATATGGAACTTTCCATGTTTTATGTGAAATTCATTATGAAATATTGTTGAAAAATTAATTCATGATCATGTTTGTGCTTTAAAATAAACAAGATAAATTTAACCATTCAAAATCAAAGATTGTCATCAAAGGTTTCAAATATTACTTCAAAATATTCCTTCAAAACTTTCCTCCAAAAACAACAGACAATGACATTTTACATTTAAAACAACAGATCAGTTGTATACTTGAAGTGATTGAAGATCATTTTCATTTAATGCAGTAGCCAAAATTAATTTGTTCAGAGACTTGTAGGGGTAGTTGAAAACAATAATAATGTCTCTGACACAGAGTTTGGACCAGTTCATTTAAATCGTAGAACACTTTGTGCCTCAACTCTGATTGCACATCAAATATGCAATGACGCCAACCAGAATATTCCAGCAAGAGTTGGCAAAGGATCTGAACCAGCTGATGAAAACAAATTTCAAGCAATTAGGCTTTCCTGTGCATCATTTAAACACGACTCTCGATTTGAGGAATAGCAGAGGAAGTTGAGCAAAATGTTAAGAATAAACAAGGTCATCGTTGGGGTGAAAATGTCCTATCTTGTAATTTGGGATAGACCACTTCCACAATGTTCTTGCAAACCACTTCAAAAGTTCCTGCTATTGAATGTTTATAATACATGTATTGTAATAAACATACGTAGAGCAGGAAGAAAGCAATAATGATTTTGTCTTTTAATGTGTTGGGTTAGAAGGACTAAGTTTTATAAAGACTTGTTGTGTGGTTATATCATCTGTGATAGTGAAATAAGTAATTCATTCATCCAACTGTGCATACTGCACATCTTACTTTTTTATTAGATCCAATGATGATGAAATTGTGAAAAGTACAGAGAAACATGTTGTATATGCTCAAACAGTTGCAAATGATGTTTTTTTTTTAAATTAATTTGATAAAACTATCTGAGCATCAAACATATATTTAGAATTGATAATTCAATATTTATAGTTTCATTGGTGACATAAACATTGTACACAAGTTTACAAATTTCTTGGATCCCCTTTATATCCTACACAAGTGATTGACCTGTCTAATATATCTATGTGATCATTTTTGCTGTAAACTAAAGAAAAAACCTGCCCGTCCCCTCCCCCTGCAGTGATAAAAGTACAGTTGGGATTGCGTGCTGGGAGTAAGCAGGTTAGAAGCAAACAGGAAAGCGAGTTAAGAGATTGTCCAAATGAAGGATGACACTGTTTGTATCCATCCACTCAATCTCATTTGCTCCCAAGCTATGTGTCATCTTAATGTCCAAGCATCAGGTGATGATGCGCTCTAGGGATTTGGAATAAGTAATTATATGTCTAATATTGTTCATAATGGTTGGTGACATCATAAAGTTTTTTATTTACTCAGAGCTATTTCTTCAGTTTGAAGTGTTCTCTTAGAAAATAAACACCAAGTTAAATCTAGGATTTTTTATGAAATAAAAATAGAACACCTAACACTGTTTTGGGGGGTGTGGTATCATTTTCTAGATAACTTATTGTACATAGTTGTATGTTTAACAAGCTGTAACAAGAATTTTGGGGGAGGGTTCCGAGGGAGGATGGTGTATACTCATTTAAAGTTGACCCTCTTTAGATGGCTAACGAGCCGACCATCAAACAAAAGAATCTTCTAAAAAGGACGTTTATTTGCTGGCAAGTGTTAGGGGTGTCTGCATCCTAACAATCTCATTACAGGCCTGTTTAAGACTATGGGTCTTGCTTGATAGACGTTCTCCTTCCTTTACATTTTTAAGAAAGAGACAAGAGGACAGCAAAGGGAAGTTTTTGGCAACCTTTAGCAGCCATTGATGCGGTTTCATAGTAGATTGCAGGAACTACTTGAGGTTTATGATCAACATTAAGGACAAAGCCAGAGATTGAAACTTACAGCTGCTTCTGACGAAGAACTGCTTTGGTTCTACAATGACATAGGGATCCAATCTTATCCCAGATTGCACTCTTTTTTTTGCAGATAATAGAATATGTCACAGAATAATTGATACATTTTGATATAATTAACAAAGTTGATTATTTGTCCCATTTATATCTGGTACAGATACTTGAATAGTGAAATAATCAATGATGGGTCTGTGAAAATAGGTGTTTACAACTTTGCTACTTTATTTAAAATATAATAATACTCTAAGAAGGAAGTAAATATGTCAAAATGATGTAAGAAAGTAACTTTTCACAAGAGGCAAATGTATGTGTTTTAATTTTATTGACATCACAGCTAGCTGTTTTTTACTTCTCTTTCATTATAGCATCACTCATCAAATGAAAATTGGCATACATTGCATTACTAAGAAACTTACTCATCAACCTTAAGATGTGCTACTAGCAACTTCTCTGAAAGTCATTGCTCATGAGGAAAAATATCTAAAAAATAAGAAAAATTATGAAAAATGTGAACATCATGATTAGAATAAGAACCTTTCTGTCAAAAGAAGATGACGTCTATTGTTGAGGTTTTATGAGTCAGGTATTTTCTTCAAAAAGCAGCTGCGATTAATTATTTGAACCACCCCTCCCCCTTCTTTTTTCCACCCCTAAATGTCCCGAAGGATGAGTCCCAGGTCCGTACCCTAAAAGATAGTGATGAGCTAATGACATCTTTTCATTGTGTTCTAGTCTACAGTCAAGGGGATATCATTATTATCTTGTTTTGAATCGATGTTGAGAAATGAAGGGAAAAAAAATTTATAATCTGTTACGGTATGAAATGGTATATAAACTTTCACTGAATATAAGTTTCTTTTTATTTTATTTGAATCAGTATTCATACCCTCCCCTCCTCACAGTGAAATGTGTTGTAAAGATAAGAAATAAAACACTTTACAGCCATGGAATAGACTAACTCTAAAAAGGGTTGACAGCTTGCTATTCCCAAGGGTACAGAGGGTTGCTGCTCTCTTGGAAGTTTAGATTCTCTTTTATTGTTTTTCAAGCAAATGAGGATTCAAAAGCATAAAAAGAATCTTTAATGCATTACATGATGAAGGGGTGGTTTTGGTACTGCCCTGGAAGTTGCAAATGTCATCCCAATTTCTCTAAAGTTTTTTATGTGAATGTCTTGTAAGGTTGAAATTAGGTCTCATTGTCACATGATCTGATAATGATGAATGGTCTTAAATTCATACATTGAGCTGGAAAGTCCTCCAACTTCTGAAGTGAAATCTAATCTAATACGAAAGTTTATGTGGAAAAAACATTTAAAGCTGTCTTTATAATCCTTCTTTGCTGACAAACAAAAATTATACATTTTTTCACGAAAACAAACCGTTTTGTGTGATAATCTGAAAATGTAATATTATGCATCTAGGTTATCCTAAAATTAAAGATTTAGTGCACCATCTCTTTCAAATAAATTCTTAACTGTTTAGTGCGGAGATGTAAACCATTCTACTAAGGATTGTTTTTAGATAAGTTTTGGTACTAAAAGTGTAACATTGTCTGATATCCTGCATAAAATTTTATTAAATTAATGGTGTAAACAGATTAGATAGTCATCCTAAATATGCACTGATTGTCGTTATTTTCCAAAAATGATGCCTTCTGATGCTTAATCCTTTTGACAATATAAAACTTGCAGGCCTGAGCAAGAAGACTAGATGAATGTTTTGTAGTCAGCTGTAGTTGAGTATCAGGAGGCAGGGTGTAAGGGGGTTCATGGCGGGTTCAACCAGGTACCTCAATGAAAGGCTTAAAACCAGGCCAGATAATATTCATCATCTTCAGCTCACAAATATATTGTCTATTATTTTAATAGAATGATTCTTGAATAAAATAACTAGAATTACTGGATACAATTATGCATATTTGTATATATATTTTATATGCTTTTGGCATTGTGTGCGTGTTTTAAATCTTGTTTGGCCATTATCCTAATAAATCCACACTCTCTTCACATTCTCCACCCCCTCTTCTTTCACCTTTCTACTTTGCTTTCATTCTTTGTTTTTTATATCTCATTCCCATTCTCTGACCTACATCAACTTCTTACTGCTTTTAAACATAACACACACACCATCCAAGTTAACAATGTTCCAGCAATACTCAGATGTTCCGTTCTGTTCCAGATATTTTTTTGGTTTTGTTCATGTCAACAACCCCTTCATATTTTAGATATATTTGATTTGTTATCAGTAAAATGTTATAAGTTAGTATTTTCGTAAGAAAATATAAATATACCTATTACCACCAACATGTTAACATCTTCTCTAGACAGCAAAAGAAAAAAGCAAAGCTAAAAAAATTGTAAAATTTGGATTTAAATCCTGGTAAAGCTGGAATGAATAGTTTGAAGGGAGTTCCCCTTGTAGGTTTAAGACCATGTGAGACAATAGAGGTCTTAATGAGTGCTGACTGATACTCATCTTCAGGTGTCTAGAGGTATACAGGTACAACCATTCTAATTCAATTAGGAAAGATCCATCATCACCATCTATACCATTCTCTCTTTGTCTTGAGAGAGTCTAATCTCTCTGCACTTTCTAATTCTATTTTCTCTGCCAGAGTGGAATAATTGAAATGATGAAAACAAATCTTATTTTTTTATGTCCATTTTATTTCCTTATCAAGAAAAATTGCTTCTCGTAATTGTTTGTTAGGTTTTTAACTGATGGGATTGTTCGTGTGTTTAGTCAGGATTGCACGTAAAAAATAGGAATTAAATTTGTTTCTAAAAATTTCTGACAAGCAAAAAAAAAATGGCCACCTTCCGTCAATGAGCCGACAGGCTTCTATTTCGATTTTTTTTCCTGATTCTTTTTCTTCACAAAAATGTTGTAGGGCAGAAAAATCCTTAGAGACAAGTAAATATGATTTATTTTTTACAAGGCATTTGTTTTTATATTAGTGGTTGTAATCTAATGATTCATCAAATCATAAATAGGATTGCATAGAAACCATTTGGGAACCATTTAGGGCCAAATAAAGGGATGTGATAATGTAAACAACCAGCACTGAGGATATTCCAAGGGTCCCTGAGTTATCTATTTATTTTATATCAACTTGGCACACATGCAGAGAAAAACTCTGTATTACCTGACATATGGCCAATTTGAAATTGTATTTATATTACCATGCCAACAAGAAAACATCAACATGGATAATTGTATTGAACCTTTTCCTCTATCTTCTGCATTCATCTAATGGATGAAAATTGTTAAGGAACTTATCATTTAGCATAGATATTTCAACAATTTGTTTTCTTATGAATCACGAACCGTGTTTTTATTTGTATAACGAAAATGGCAATTATGCTATTATTATCATTTTTCCAGGAGGACTTCAATTTCTGGTAACTGGAAAGCAAACACAGGATCCGCTGTAGTGGAAGAGATACCTATGAATGAGAGGTGAGAATTTTTATGAGGGAAGTCTACCTCTAAATAATATGTTTGTTATATAATATCTGAAGCACCACCTCTCCCAAAACTAATCACTTTGTTTAATCCTTGCTAGGTAAGAAGTCTTTTTCAGAATATTGTATTAATGAAATACCAAAGGCCTATTTCACTCATTTGTGTATAAGTCCTTCATCAAGATATGATACTGTTAACGTTTTGGTTGAAAGGCTGTTAAAGCAAATACACATACATGAAATATTGGAAATGTTGTGTTTGTTTACTTTTCTTTCATTTTTATTAATTGTTTACTCTTTTTGACAGTTATAGAAAGCCAATGAAGAGGGCTTTTACATCTCTTAAAGATGATGCATATGGAATGGTATGATATCATTCTGGAAAGCAGGACGGGTTAGAATAAATGAGGGGGTCAAGATTATGACTCACAAACAGATGTACTGTATTTAGAGACATGAGGGTAGAGGAGTAGAATTGACCTTCATATATATTTGGATGTAGATCCCTGTGTTCTAATTAAGGGGGGACAGATTGATGTACAAATGTCAAATCTATTTGTTGGTGGTTATTATGCTTAAACGTACCTGCCAAATTAAATCCATAATTTGTGCCAGTTAATTTTGATAAGAGAGTATGAAATCTGATGAGAGATCCAGCACTAACCCAAAACAAACAGGAAAAATCAAGCAATGTATTTCATGTATTGACTCATATTTCAGCTGTACAGATGTGTGGTTGTGAAGTCATTTGAATGCAATATTATTTTTAGCACACGGAAATCTACTGCATTGACAATTCTAACATTCCTTTATATAATCAGCTGTCAGATGACCAATGTGTAACTAATGGAATATTTCACCAATCAGAAATCTCTACCTTTCTAATTATAGATATTTCTGGTCATCAGACAGCCTAATTTCAATTGGTCACAGGTGTCAGATAAATGTTGAAGCAATTTACAGATTCTTTCTTAATACCAGAAAAGTAGCTCATCATATCTTTTTTAAGAGAGCTCTTTAGAAGAGAAACAACATATTAAATATGTGATGTTTATAAAGATAGCTAATTTATTTGACTTTTCTTGAATCATTTTATCCCAAAAGGCTTGAGTGTAAAGAAATTTGCATCCACCACTATGAGTGTCCCTTAGAATATGTGTCTGTATCCCTTGCTGTACTTTTGTAGGTCTATGCTTTTCCTCTACTCAATTTTCTTCATGTTTTTGCTCTTACAAACAGGTTTTTAAAGAAAGTAAAGAACAATCTTGTCTAATATAAGATGTTTTCACATTGCACAGGGTTATTTTTTTTAATAAACATGAAAAATACTGAACATTTTCCCTAAGGAGAGGACTTTCCATGCGACATAGTTTCCAGCTGTGTGCTTTGTTAAGTGGAAATAAGACTAATGAGCGCAATTATATCTCCTCTCCATCCTTCTTTCATTCAGTCCATTCCTCTTTCAGTCTTCTCTTCCTTCAATCCCAGGGACTTGTCAACACCTCTTTGGCATGGTGCCAACCATCCAGGTCCGCTAAAGGCTTCCTGAGTAGAGAAATCATGTGAAATTAGGGAGTTACAAGGGGTAGGGGGTGGGGGTGGTACGAAGCGTGCCTGGGTATTACAAGCCTACTTGGCAAAGCACCAACAGCTGCTGCTGCTACTACTATCTATACTTTCCTATTGTTTTCTTGATGAATGTTTTACTTGCTATGTCAGAAAATGTTCTAAAATCTCCCTTGTTTCCTATTCTGATGCTGCTGAAACTAACCTGTGACAATCAAACTATTTAAATGAACTAGTGCAAACTAGCTAAAAGCAAAACATAAGGAGTTGACTTCATTATTATCCCAAATAAGTTTTGGGGTAAATATACAATTACCAAATGAAAATGCGCTTTCCAATTTTCAACTGATATGCAGTTGATTTGCGATCAATTGCGACTTTGTAGCAACACCTCAATAGTTGTAGGACAATGCACAGTGTAATTAGAAATCCACTAACTATTAGTATACTGTCTTGCTTTTCATTAAGTGTTTCCATTTTGTAATCCCACTATGGGCCCAGTATATGTACTTGACAGTCCCAATACTCCACTGATCAAATGCATGTGCAGGGTGAAAGAAGGGAAATTTTTAAAGAAACTAGAAGATTGTTTTCCGAATACCGCCCCTGGGCGGTGTTTCACCAAGATAAGAAAGACTCTATGCACGACTTTACGTTCGACTGGTACCCCTTCTTGTGTGTAATGGTTCACATTATTACACGTATTCAGTGCAAAAACTGATACCAGTCGAACGTAAAGTTGCGCGTAACTTTAAAAACGACTTGGTGAAACACCTCCCTGGTCTTAGCTCAGGTGTCCCTTCATGACTCATAGGTGCTAGTTAATTGTTTGTCATTTCTAAGAAATGAATCCACTGAGAATTCCAATGAAACTTTTTTTTCGCTTTCTCTGTTTTGAATACTGAAGAGAATCTTGTTATATCCTTAGACCAGAAGCGTTTTAGAGCATTAGAATTTTTTTTTTCTTTCTCACCTTCTTTTTTTCCTCCCCACTCTCTATTCCTTCCTTACATTGTCTTTCTATCAGCTCTTTCAAACTATTATTTCTTTCCAAATGTAAGCATAAGCTTAATTCAGCTAAGAACAAGGTACTGAATACCTTAACAACAGATGGCGCTATTCAAGTTCCTATTACCATACAGAGAAAAATTTTGGTGAGCTGAAAAAAATATTCAAAATCTATTGACAGTTTGACTTAATATTCCCTCACTTTATGTATGTATTCAGGCATGAAACAAAATGCACATTGAAGACTGAATTTGATACTATTTATGGTATAGATTAAATTATACTTAACTTGACATAATAAAGTATGAATGCACTTCAGTTTGAAAAGGAAAATGACAGATCAAAAGTAATTGGTTATGATTGTTTTTAACTAGATTATCCCTTTGTGTTCAGGTTCAAGCTATGGATAGACGAGGCTGCAAACCTGTTTGGAGGTATGGATATCGTTACTGTAGAAGCTATACACTGCAAGGATGGCAAGGACTTTATCATAGAGGTGAGATGAATGGATGGGGAAACCATGAGACTTGAGCTTTTATTATGTTTAATGAAAACAATAGAGAGGAGAGTGATCAGATATAGTCAAAACAACAGTGACAGTTATTATCATTAGAGTATGAGGTCAGAGGATGATAATGACAGTAAAAATTGATGATAACTGAGATGACTACTATGTTATTTCATTCAGTCACAAAAAAAACAAAACTACCTCAATGGTATAGATTCATAATGGTCGGGATGCAGAAAGTGATGTGAAACGAGCTGATGTATTCTCAAGGTGTTTAACATGCCTAAATATACCTGTGTACGAAATAAGGAGAAGATTTTCGCAAATTCTGGCGCATTTTACTTTGAACATGCCAATTACCCGTTATTCCTATATGGCGTGCTAAATGAATCGCACGCCGGCCCACCCCAACAGAGTGGGCGGAGTGATTGGTAATATTGTCTGCAGTGTGTGAGTTCACATTCATTTTGAACGTGAAGCATGTTGTGTTGGGAAGAGCGATGCTGTCGTCATTTTTCATTTACGATAAATAAGCTATTTCTTGATCGATTTTATTCAAACAAACTATGAATATGCTCTAATTTGCCATAGAAAAATTACATTAAGGTAATACTTTTACTACAGCTCACAAAGAATTTAAATATATGAAGCGCCATTAAGAATAAAGGGGAATGAAAGTTGGGCAAATTATTATTATCCATTTCATATTTACAACATATCTGTTTATTTATCATATTTTGTAATCAGTAATTATGATGAAAATTGCAATATTTGAAGAAATCTTAGAGTTCTCACGATGTGGCAAAGATTTACGATTGTGCCAATCCTTTTAAAGACTGACTTTTAGCTCTACATCTAAAAAGCTCCTGTTGCATTGTGCTACAGCAAATCTTCTCCGAATGATTTGGACATATGTCAGACCCCCCAAAAATCCTTTGTACTGACACTTGTATTGTTTGCTCGTCATTATTTCAGGTAAATGATTCTTCAATGTCTCTAATGGGTGAGAAGCAGGATGATGATAGGAAGTCAATAGCTGAGTTAGTGGTTCAGAGGATGCAGGATACCATAGCCAAGCCTACCATGAGGTCAGTAAGATACACAGTCATATATCTGCCCCTTCATTACAGTAATTTTCAATTTATCTGGACAGTAATGCTCAAACTGAGAGATTCAGTATATGAGTAAAAGTTTTGGTTTCGTAATTGGATTATTTAGTGTCACTAGCTATGGTTTTTTTTTACAAGGCAATTTGAACTTTTGTTAAAAAGATGCTTCAAAGATGGTTTTTACACTTTTCATAATTTCTGGGATTTTTTGGTCTCCTTCTAACTTTGCCATCTCTATTCTCTCTAGAAAGTTGTAATTGATTACATATTAACTGCAAATCAGTTTCAAATTTACATTCATGCAAACTCTGCAATTCCAACAAGACAAACATTAAACAATTACTTTTTGTGGCCCATGCCAATCAACCACAACTTTTTAGCTACATCCCCTTTGAATGTCTATCAAACTTTGTCTCTTTCCTGTACTAAAATAATGCTCTGCTCATCATTATCTCTTTACAGTTCAAGAGTAAGCTCTTCATCATTACTGAGTACCAGCCCAGCTCCCAGTGCATCACGTTCAGCCCCTCACTCCCCTTCAGCCACCCACTCCCCCTCTGCTACCTCCCCTCAGCCAAACCCTTTAAGAGCTGCCAACAATCACACACCCAACAGTGTCAGATCAATGGGACCTCCAAGCACTACTTCAACATCCAACGCTACGGCTGGAGGATCACAGGCGTCTATGTCATCAGCCAGGGATACACCCACGGAAGATGAAGATACCTTTAAGAATCTTAAGAAAACCTTTGCAAGCATCTTTGGTGACATGTGATTGATTTGATATAAAATATGTTTGCTCAGTTCAGTTCCACTTCTCTTTTCATTTGTACAATATATTATTGCAGTTAGAAATTGACATATGGCGTTTAAAGGCTCAAGAGTATTCTTATTGAAGCGACAACATTTAACATGGAAATACATTGATCAATGATTAATTTATCGATGATTATTCCTGTCCTGGGTTGTGTTTCATAAAGCTTTTTTGTGGATATACACACAACTCTACGCTCAACTAGTGCCTCCTCTCAGGTGCCAATTTAATACCATATGGGTTTATCATTGAGTGTAGGAAATGGCTATCAGTCATGCGCAGAGTTGTGTGCAGCTTTATGAAAGGTAACCCAGGGTTGTGTTTCAGATAGCTCTTGGTAGGTGTATGCACCGCTGTTGACAATCAATGGTGCCAATATCTCACAAATCCCCAAATGAATCCATTTTGCTTGTCAACTCTAGTATTCTCATTCTTAGTTTGCAATGGTAAATACTTGGTTAGTTTAAATTCCATAACCTTGAATTGAAGTAAAGCAGCATGATTTGAACTTTACTATATATAAGGTAAAGAGAAGTACTGAGTCATCGAAAAAAAGTTGTGAAATGCATATTTTCACCCTCAAACAAATAATTGTTTGTTAGGCATCAAAGACGCTTGCAATATATTTTCAAATTTAAATTTTGTTTAAATTATTCAAGACTTCAAATTGTTTAAATTATTCAAGACTTCATACTCTGGGTTCCCCTTTTTTAATTCTATGTTATAGTGCATTTACAAAAAAGAGAAATTATGTACTTTTCTTTTTATCTATGAACTAAGCAAGAAACTCGTTCCCCCTCTTGAATTCTATGTTATAGTGCATTTACAAAAAGAGAAATTATGCACTTTTCTTTATATCTATCTACTAGGCAAAGAAACTCGTACTCTAGTGTCTGGCGCGATGAATCAAATTTCTGATTTGAATTTGTTGAAGTTATTCTTTTAAATGAATTAGATATGAATAATCTTTTATTGAAATATTCTGTTTATTAATGTGTTTTCTGAAACATGTGGAATAGTGTATATAGGAATTTCCAAACCTACTGAAGTAAATTATAACGATGTGCAATAATAGCCCCTTTATACATCTCTTGTATTGTATAGATATAGTTCTGTTTTGCATCATTATGGGATTGGTGGAGCACTAAATGTATCTTTCTTAATAGTTTATATCTGTATAACAAATTGTGCCAAACAATACAGGTTATAAGTAATGCAGACAAATAATACTTTTCCTTTAAAAAATTTCAGCTGTAAAATTCATCATTGGCAGTAGAGAAATGTTAGTTTGAACATGTGGGGAAAATGATTCATAAATCCAAAAATCAGTTCATATTCATTACATTTCATGTGTGTAGAAGCTAGTTTTACAGGAAATAGAAACACAAAGAACTGGTAAATACTTAGCTATGCCCCTGGGAGAGTGTGTGAGTACCCTATACAATTGGTTGGAATATATTTCAATGAATGCTTTCATATGCCTCAATCAACCTAAGATAATTGTGTAGAAAATTAATATCCCCTAAAAGAACAAATTGCTTGAGGGCTACAATTACTTATTTAGCTCTGAAAACATGCCAACATGCAATATTTAAGGCATCTTACTCCAATATATTAGACTAGTGGAATATTAAATGTGTGTTTCAATTGCACATTTGATCATGAAAGTAATATTGTGGTTGATTGTTTCTTTGTGAGAAACTTATATACTTTCTCAGATGTAATATTGTATTGTTATGTAAGATATTTCATATGTCTTTGTAAACTTTGTATACTGTGAACCTTTATATACCAACATTCCTCAGTCAAATCTTCCATATTTCATTTCATCACGAGTTAAACCTGTAAATAGGCTCCTACAATGCACATTCTTCCTGGCACAAATATGGCATTTATGAAATATGTAAACATACCATCTTGTGGTATAACTTATTGTGTAATGGCTTATGTGAAATTATTATCTACACAGAGGATTTTGAAGCCCAAATAGAAGTTTTTTGGGGCTGTAATTTGACCCAATGACAGATTTTTTTGTATACATCCAATATTTTTGTCAAGGTTGCCAAATCACAATGCATATAGAGTGACATCACAATTGATTCCAACGACTAAAAAATGGACAGTGAGAAAGTCCCAAAATGAAATTGTATGTTGTGTAGGGAAGACAATACTCAGAGAAAGAGAAACTCAGTAAAAATTATCTTTCTTAAATCCTCTGTACAATAGATAAAAATAAGAACATTGAATGTCACATTTTTGGTCAATACAGGAAATATTACACTCACTTTGATTATGTTGGACTCAGATTAATGTCATATTCTGACAAAGATTGTCCATCAAATCTATGTATCGACCTCAAGATACAAGGTTGTGCTAGAAAGTTGCAGTTGAATGGTGCTGGCCAATCAAAACAATTCTTTTTATATAAGAGCACAGATTGTATGCAAATTAGAATTTATTCGAATTTGCATGTGATTTACAATTGATTTGCAAATTTCTGGCCATACCGTGATAAAATATTGTTATTCTTACTGCAAAATGTAGATTTAGTATACATGAATTTTGATAATTTGGTATCCCTCAAGTAATTATACCATTCCTTGTAAGATCTACTTACATGTTTGTCATTTAATTTGTCATTTTCACTGAACAATTAGGTCACTTGAAAATGGAATGTGAATCATTAGTCTAATGAGATCTATGGATTTGGGTGCAGTTCTAAATTCACATTCTTATGTTCAATAATTGTGCAATCAATTCGCCTTTATGCACTTTATGCCAAAAGTATGCTTCAAGAAATCTAACATCTGAAGAACAGGAGGTTTCTGTGAAATCCTGCAAATATACCGAGATTCCAACCTTCCAGGATAATTTTATTCTCAATATGAATAGCAGTCCTGTCTTTCTCAAGAGAGAAATCGAGATATTCACCGGAAAACAATTTCATAATGCTTTTAAATTAATGAACTGTCTTTTGTTAATAGGAAGCTTTTTGTACAGCTGTTACTAACCTTGTTAATATTTGTTGCAATAATTATTCCATTTATGTAGCATTGGTATCTTGAAAATTCCGTTCTCTTATGAGGAGGATGGACATTTCAACAAAAAAAGTATTAATTTTTCCATTTTTTTTTAATCTTTCAATCAACTGATTTATTTCAAAATGATTAATTTTGCAAGCCAAACTAGCTTAGGAGTAATTTGACATCACAATTCCAAGAGGCTTTTTACATTATTGTTCTCATTGATTTGTATTACCTTGCTGAAATAACAACAATTTTGAAATATTATCTTTGATTAGAACTGATTCTTTAAAAACCAATGTATTTGATCCAGACTTACAAATCGTGTGTTCATATTTATCAGTTTAAAAGAACTGCTAAACTGAATTTTTGTTTAAAGAGCAGAAATTTCTTTCAATCTTTGTAGATTTATTGTAGAGCAATAGCAATGATACTAGTATCAAGCCCAACAGACTAATTTATGTAGCAATTTTAGTTAATTTAAGTTAAAATGATGATTTACGAAATCTGTATATTTGTGCTGTAGAAAAGTCGTAAGCTATATATTTAGATATGAAGATTCTTATTAAATGTGATCATTTGGCAATGAATAACCTTATCTCTATGACAATGTGATTATTTATTCTTGTAAATTTTTCTTGGAAAGTACTTATCTCATATGTATCAATCCACGTATAAGTGAATAATAAAATGTTTAGAATTGTTATTGTAACACAAAAAGAGTAGAGTGAATTTGTGTTTGTCTCTCATTTTCAATTGTAATTTTAGATATACATAGTTTATTTTTACATATTTATCTTCCATCACAAATGCATCATATCCATTCCTTGACGGTCTTCAAACCCCTCTCCCTATATACTGTAAAAACCAATATCCTAGTATACATCAATTTTTGTGAAACCACCGAATTTCAGATTAGTCTACATGAGTATATGGCAATATTATGAGTGGAAATTTTAGAATATTCATGGCCGTAAAATCAGCAAAAACTTCAGCTTTTACAATATTGGTTTTCCATTAGGTGTGTCTTTACTGTCCCGAAAATGTTTATAATAAAGAAACCAAATTGTCCTTTCAAATTTATCTTCATACACTGAGTAACATGGACCAAAATTGTTCAACCCATTTTCTCAAAACAGCCAAATTGGACATCTGTCTTTGTTTCACTGACTCCTTGAGATGTAATGTTGTCAACTTCTGCAAATGTTGATGAGATGTTTCTTGAATCTCAAAGATGATTATGAAGATGGCTCATCTGCTCAATGTTTCACCAAGTTAAGAAAGACCATATGAATGCTGGGATCAGTTCTTGTGCTGAATACTCGTAAGGCCATGAATCATTAAGCGCAAGAACTGTTACCAGTCATTTTACAATGGTAGCTGAGGTCAAAGAAAATAAAATCTATTTTAGGTACATGTATGAAAGTAATCGAAAATAACTTTAATGAACTTCATCAAACTGATATGGATTACTAGTTAGGAGTTCGAAGCAGAACCTAAAAACCATGTTAGGCTCTGTGTGTTGTTTTTTAAATGAGTGTACGTTATCTGTGTACACGTCCCTATTTGCTTCTACGTGTGAGTTTATCTTTGAACTAGTCGTCTTTGATTTATGAGAAACACTAAATTTTCAAACTTCAATATCTCAAAAAAATGAACTTTCTAAGTTCATTTTATGTTTTTTTAGGGGAGTTGATTTTGTGTATACTACCAACTAGCAAATTATAATTGTTGGCTTCAGATACCTTTTAAATCCTTTCTTATCTAGATGAAACAATGCTTTGACTAGATCATGCACACTCAGATAGTGTAGTACCAGTTCCACACCACCCATTCCTCTTTTTATATCTTGCACACCATTCAATTTCTCACCTCTTCTTCTTCTTTTCACTTTTCTTCCAACTGTCTTCTCTCCATCTCCCTCCAATTCTGATCTCCTCTTCCTCCTATCTCTATCATTATTACTTTGTCTCTGAAAGTGAAATAAAATGGCTACTCCAAAGTCTTCTTACAAGACAAAGAATGAATGGCAGTTACAGGAAATAGACAGGTAAAATGTTGAATCTCTTGCACATAATTATATCAAGCTAATCTCTGACAATAATGACAAGCAAACACATATTTTGTAATTACTGTTAACAGATTTTGTATTTTTTCTCCAGGACACATAGATAAATGATACTTGCCATCAATACAAATAATCAACTCTGCTTGAATGAATGCTGGACCAGTACAGGGTAGATAAAATTAAAATAATTGGATGAATATCAAAGCAATTAAAACTTTATTTGATACATTGATTTTGTATAATTCTTTTCATTTTTTATTTGCTTATATATTCTTTTATTTATTCAAAGCCCCTTGTCATAAACATTAGGAGTCATGGAAAACACAAATAAAAGAACTTCATATAGTGAACACATTACATGTAATGTGTTCACTATATGAAGTTCTCTTATTTGTATTTTCCATGACTCCTAATGTTTATGACAAGGGGCTTTTATAGACTTTCTCATTCTGCATTAAAAACTACCTCTTTACCAGCTCATTTTTGAGCAATTACCCCTCACATAGCAACATGTCGTGCATCAATAAATTCCATACCCCCTATGAGGTAAATTGAGTCTATCTCTAGCGGTGTCAAGTAGTTCCAGAAATCTAAAAATTTCGGATCCCCCTTTTGATAAAGAAAGGTCATATATTCATTTACTAATATCCACAATTAAATAATCACTCATTCACATCTATTAACATTAATCCATAATNAATTAATTTGATAAAACTATCTGAGCATCAAACATATATTTAGAATTGATAATTCAATATTTATAGTTTCATTGGTGACATAAACATTGTACACAAGTTTACAAATTTCTTGGATCCCCTTTATATCCTACACAAGTGATTCACCTGTCTAATATATCCATGTGATCATTTTTTTGTAAACTAAAGGAAAAAAATTGCCCGTCCCCTCCCCCTGCAGTGATAAAAGTACAGTTGGGATTGCGTGCTGGGAGTAAGCAGGTTAGAAGCAAACAGGAAAGCGAGTTAAGAGATTGTCCAAATGAAGGATGACACTGTTTGTATCCATCCACTCATCTCATTTACTCCCAAGCTATGTGTCATCTTAATGTCCAAGCATCAGGTGATGATGCACTCTAGGGATTTGGAATAAGTAGTTATATGTCTAATATTGTTCATAATGGTTGGTGACATCATAAAGTTTTTTATTTACTCAGAGCTATTTCTTCAGTTTGAAGTGTTCTCTTAGAAAATAAACACTAAGTTAAATTTAGGGTTTTTTATGAAATAAAAATAGAACACCTAACACTGTTTTTTGGGGGGGGTATGGTATTATTTTTTAGATAACTAATTATACATAGTTGTATGTTTAACAAGCTGTAACAAGAATTTTGGGGGAGGGTTCCGAGGGAGGATGGTGTATACTCATTTAAAGTTGACCCTCTTTAGATGGCTAATGAGCCGACAATCAAACAAAAGAATCTTCTAAAAAGGACGTACATGTATGTTTGCTGGCAAGTGTTAGGGGTGTCTGCATCCTAACAATCTCATTACGTTTAAGACTATGGGTCTTGCTTGATAGACGTTCTCCTTCCTTTACATTTTTAAGAAAGAGACAAGAGGACAGCAAAGGGAAGTTTTTGGCAACCTTTAGCAGCCATTGATGCGGTTTCGTAGTAGATTGCAGGAACTACTTGAGGTTTATGATCAACATTAAGGACAAAGCCAGAGATTGAAACTTACAGCTGCTTCTGACGAAGAACTGCTTTGGTTCTACAATGACATAGGGATCCAATCTTATCCCAGATTGCACTCTTTTTTTTGCAGATAATAGAATATGTCACAGAATAATTGATACATTTTGATATAATTAACAAAGTTGATTATTTGTCCCATTTATATCTGGTACAGATACTTGAATAGTGAAATAATCAATGATGGGTCTGTGAAAATAGGTGTTTACAACTTTGCTACTTTATTTAAAATATAATAATACTCTAAGAAGGAAGTAAATATGTCAAAATGATGTAAGAAAGTAACTTTTCACAAGAGGCAAATGTATGTGTTTTAATTTTATTGACATCACAGCTAGCTGTTTTTTACTTCTCTTTCATTATAGCATCACTCATCAAATGAAAATTGGCATACATTGCATTACTAAGAAACTTACTCATCAACCTTAAGATGTGCTACTAGCAACTTCTCTGAAAGTCATTGCTCATGAGGATTTTTCTTTAAATAAGAAAAATGAAGAAAAATGTGAGCATCATGATTTCAAAAGAACCTTTCTGTCAAAAGAAGATGACTTCTATTGTTGAGGTTTTATGAGTCAGGTATTTTCTTCAAAAAGCAGCTGCGATTAATTATTTGAACCACCCCTCCCCCTTCTTTTTTCCACCCATAATGTCCCGAAGGATGAGTCCCAGGTCCGTACCTTAAAAGATAGTGATGAGCTAATGACATATTTTCATTGTGCTCTAGTCTACAGTCAAGTGAATATGATTATTATCCTCTGTTTAATCGATGGTGAGAAATGAAGAAAAATGTTATAATCTGTTACACTCTGAAATGGTATATAAATTTACACTAAATATAAGTTTCTTGTTATTTTATATTTCATCCCCTCCCCTCCTTCTTACAGTGAAATGAATTGTAAAGATAAGAAATAAAACACTTTACAGCCATGGAATAGACTAATTCTAAAAAGGGTTGACAGCTTGCTATTCCCAAGGGTCAAGAGGGTTGCTGCTCTCTTGGAAGTTTAGATTCTCTTTTATTGTTTTCAAGCAAATGAGGATTCAAAAGCATAAAAAGAATCTTTAATGCATTACATGATGAAGGGGTGGTTTTGGTACTGCCCTGGAAGTTGCAAATGTCATCCCAATTTTTCTGAAGCTTTTTATCTGAATGTCTTGTAAGGTTGAAATTAGGTCTCATTGTCACATGATCTGATAATGATGAATGGTCTTAAATTCATACATTGAGCTGGAAAGTCCTCCAACTTCTGAAGTGAAATCTAATCTAATACGAAAGTTTATGTGGAAAAAACATTTAAAGCTGTCTTTATAATCCTTCTTTGCTGACAACAATTTTTTTTACACTTTTTCATGAAAACAAACCGTTTTGTATGATAATCTGAAAATTTAACATTACGCATCTAGGTTACCCTAAAATAAAAGATTTAGTGCACCATCTCTTTCAAATAAATTCTTAACTGTTTAGTGCGGAGATGTAAACCATTCTACTAAGGATTGTTTTTAGATAAGTTTTGGTACTAAAAGTGTAACATTGTCTGATATCCTGCATAAAATTTTATTAAATTAATGGTGTAAACAGATTAGATAGTCATCCTAAATATGCACTGATTGTCGTTATTTTCCAAAAATGATGCCTTCTGATGCTTAATCCTTTTGACAATATAAAACTTTCAGGCCTGAGCAAGAAGACTAGATGAATGTTTTGTAGTCAGCTGTAGTTGAGTATCAGGAGGCAGGGTGTAAGGGGGTTCATGGCGGGTTCAACCAGGTACCTCAATGAAAGGCTTAAAACCAGGCCAGATAATATTCATCATCTTCAGCTCACAAATATATTGTCTATTATTTTAATAGAATGATTCTTGAATAAAATAACTAGAATTACTGGATACAATTTTGCATATTTGTATATATATTTTATATGCTTTTGGCATTGTGTGCGTGTTTTAAATCTTGTTTGGCCATTATCCTAATAAATCCACACTCTCTTCACATTCTCCACCCCCTCTTCTTTCACCTTTCTACTTTGCTTTCATTCTTTGTTTTTTATATCTCATTCCCATTCTCTGACCTACATCAACTTCTTACTGCTTTTAAACATAACACACACACCATCCAAGTTAACAATGTTCCAGCAATACTCAGATGTTCCGTTCTGTTCCAGATATTTTTTTGGTTTTGTTCATGTCAACAACCCCTTCATATTTTAGATATATTTGATTTGTTATCAGTAAAATGTTATAAGTTAGTATTTTCGTAAGAAAATATAAATATACCTATTACCACCAACATGTTAACATCTTCTCTAGACAGCAAAAGAAAAAAGCAAAGCTAAAAAAATTGTAAAATTTGGATTTAAATCCTGGTAAAGCTGGAATGAATAGTTTGAAGGGAGTTCCCCTTGTAGGTTTAAGACCATGTGAGACAATAGAGGTCTTAATGAGTGCTGACTGATACTCATCTTCAGGTGTCTAGAGGTATACAGGTACAACCATTCTAATTCAATTAGGAAAGATCCATCATCACCATCTATACCATTCTCTCTTTTTCTTGAGAGAGTCTAATCTCTCTGCACTTTCTAATTCTATTTTCTCTGCCAGAGTGGAATAATTGAAATGATGAAAACAAATCTTATTTTTTTATGTCCATTTTATTTCCTTATCAAGAAAAATTGCTTCTCGTAATTGTTTGTTAGGTTTTTAACTGATGGGATTGTTTGTGTGTTTAGTCAGGATTGCACGTAATAAATAGGAATTAAATTTGTTTCTAAAAATTTCTGACAAGCAAAAAAAAAATGGCCACCTTCCGTCAATGAGCTGACAGGCTTCTATTTCGATTTTTTTTCCTGATTCTTTTTCTTCACAAAAATGTTGTAGGGCAGAAAAATCCTTAGAGACAAGTAAATATGATTTATTTTTTACAAGGCATTTGTTTTTATATTAGTGGTTGTAATCTAATGATTCATCAAATCATAAATAGAATTGCATAGAAACCATTTGGGAACCATTTAGGGCCAAATAAAGGGATGTGATAATGTAAACAACCAGCACTGAGGATATTCCAAGGGTCCCTGAGTTATCTATTTATTTTATATCAACTTGGCACACATGCAGAGAAAAACTCTGTATTACCTGACATATGGCCAATTTGAAATTGTATTTATATTACCATGCCAACAAGAAAACATCATCATGGATAATTGTATTGAACCTTTTCCCCTCTCTTCTGCATTCATCTAATGGATGAAAATTGTTAAGGAACTTATCATTTAGCATAGATATTTCAACAATTTGTTTTCTTATGAATCACGAACCGTGTTTTTATTTGTATAACGAAAATGGCAATTATGCTATTATTATCATTTTTCCAGGAGGACTTCAATTTCTGGTAACTGGAAAGCAAACACAGGATCCGCTGTAGTGGAAGAGATACCTATGAATGAGAGGTGAGAATTTTGTATGAGGGAAGTCTACCCTTAAATAATATGTTTGTTATATAATATCTGAAGCACCACCTCTCCCAAAACTAATCACTTTGTTTAATCCTTGCTTGGTAAGAAGTCTTTTCAGAATGTTGTATTAATGAAATACCAAAGGCCTATTTCACTCGTTTGTGTATAAGTCCTTCATCAAGATATGATACTGTTAACGTTTTGGTTGAAAGGCTGTTAAAGCAAATACACATACATGAAATATTGGAAATGTTGTGTTTGTTTACTTTTCTTTCATTTTTATTAATTGTTTACTCTTTTTGACAGTTATAGAAAGCCAATGAAGAGGGCTTTTACATCTCTTAAAGATGATGCATATGGAATGGTATGATATCATTCTGGAAAGCAGGACGGGTTAGAATAAATGAGGGGGTCAAGATTATGACTCACAAACAGATGTATTTAGAGACATGAGGGTAGAGGAGTAGAATTGACCTTCATATATATTTGGATGTAGATCCCTGTGTTCTAATTAAGGGGGGACAGATTGATGTACAAATGTCAAATCTATTTGTTGGTGGTTATTATGCTTAAACGTACCTGCCAAATTAAATCCATAATTTGTGCCAGTTAATTTTGATAAGAGAGTATGAAATCTGATGAGAGATCCAGCACTAACCCAAAACAAACAGGAAAAATCAAGCAATGTATTTCATGTATTGACTCATATTTCAGCTGTACAGATGTGTGGTTGTGAAGTCATTTGAATGCAATATTATTTTTAGCACACGGAAATCTACTGCATTGACAATTCTAACATTCCTTTATATAATCAGCTGTCAGATGACCAATGTGTAACTAATGGAATATTTCACCAATCAGTAATCTCTACCTTTCTAATTATAGATATTTCTGGTCATCAGACAGCCTAATTTCAATTGGTCACAGGTGTCAGATAAATGTTGAAGCAATTTACAGATTCTTTCTTAATACCAGAAAAGTAGCTCATCATATCTTTTTTAAGAGAGCTCTTTAGAAGAGAAACAACATATTAAATATGTGATGTTTATAAAGATAGCTAATTTATTTGACTTTTCTTGAATCATTTTATCCCAAAAGGCTTGAGTGTAAAGAAATTTGCATCCACCACTATGAGTGTCCCTTAGAATATGTGTCTGTATCCCTTGCTGTACTTTTGTAGGTCTATGCTTTTCCTCTACTCAATTTTCTTCATGTTTTTGCTCTTACAAACAGGTTTTTAAAGAAAGTAAAGAACAATCTTGTCTAATATAAGATGTTTTCACATTGCACAGGGTTATTTTTTTTAATAAACATGAAAAATACTGAACATTTTCCCTAAGGAGAGGACTTTCCATGCGACATAGTTTCCAGCTGTGTGCTTTGTTAAGTGGAAATAAGACTAATGAGCGCAATTATATCTCCTCTCCATCCTTCTTTCATTCAGTCCATTTCTCTTTCAGTCTTCTCTTCCTTCAATCCCAGGGACTTGTCAACACCTCTTTGGCATCATGCCAACCATCCAGGTCTGCCAAAGGCTTCCTGAGTAGAGAAATCATGTGAAATTAGGGAGTTACAAGGGGTAGGGGGTGGGGTTGGTACGAAGCGTGCCTGGGTATTACAAGCCTTCTTGGCAAAGCACCAACAGCTGCTGCTGCTACTACTATCTATACTTTCCTATTGTTTTCTTGATGAATGTTTTACTTGCTATGTCAGAAAATGTTCTAAAATCTCCCTTGTTTCCTATTCTGATGTTGCTGAAACTAACCTGTGACAATCAAACTATTTAAATGAACTAGAAAGTGTAAATTAGCTAAAAGCAAAACATAAGGAGTTGACTTCATTATTATCCCAAATAAGTTTTGGGGTAAATATACAATTACCAAATGAAAATGCGCTTTCCAATTTTCAACTGATATGCAGTTGATTTGCGATCAATTGCGACTTTGTAGCAACACCTCAATAGTTGTAGGACAATGCACAGTGTAATTAGAAATCCACTAACTATTAGTATACTGTCTTGCTTTTCATTAAGTGTTTCCATTTTGTAATCCCACTATGGGCCCAGTATATGTACTTGACAGTCCCAATACTCCACTGATCAAATGCATGTGCAGGGTGAAAGAAGGGAAATTTTTAAAGAAACTAGAAGATTGTTTTCCGAATACCGCCCCTGGGCGGTGTTTCACCAAGATAAGAAAGACTTTATGCACGACTTTACGTTCGACTGGTACCCCTTCTTGTGTGTAATGGTTCACATTATTACACGTATTCAGTGCAAAAACTGATACCAGTCGAACGTAAAGTTGTGCGTAACTTTAATAACGACTTGGTGAAACACCTCCCTGGTCTTAGCTCAGGTGTCCCTTCATTACTCATAGGTGCTAGTTAATTGTTTGTCATTTCTAAGAAATGAATCCACTGAGAATTCCAATGAAAGTTTGCGCTTCACGTAGACTGAGAGACGTGATATGTCACGAACAATGTTCTATTTTTTATTCTTTTTTTTCGCTTTCTCTGTTTTGAATACTAAAGAGAATCTTGTTATATCCCTAGACGAGAAGCGTTTTAGAGCATTAGAATTTTTTTTTTCTTTCTCACCTTCTTTTTTTCCTCTCCACTCTCTATTCCTTCCTTACATTGTCTTTCTTTCAGCTCTTTCAAACTATTATTTCTTTCCAAATGTAAGCATAAGCTTAATTCAGCTAAGAACAAGGTACTGAATACCTTAACAATAGATGGCGCTATTCAAGTTCCTATTACCATACAGAGAAAAATTTTGGTGAGCTGAAAAAAATATTCAAAATGTATTGACAGTTTGACTTAATATTCGCTCACTTTATGTATGTATTCAGGTATGAAACAGATAGCACATTGAAGACTGAATTTGATACTATTTATGGTATAGATTAAATTATACTTAACTTATTAAGAAACAACATCCTTACAGATGCACAGCACGGCTTCCGCCAAGGGCTTTCTACAACCACTCAACTCTCATCAACAGTACATGACTGGTCTTCATTTTTGCAAAAACGCAGCCAAGTTGATGCAGTCTTCTTGGATTTCCAGAAGGCATTTGATCGCGTACCCCATCAACGTCTCTGCATGAAGCTCCAGTACTATGGAATATCGGGAGATTCACTCACCTGGATAATGTCCCTTCTCAGTGGAAGAAAA
>BQKZ01000145.1:32064-47323 GCA_036244855.1 Temnopleurus reevesii | reverse complement strand
GAGATGTAATGTTGTCAACTTCTGCAAATGTTGATGAGATGTTTCTTGAATCTCAAAGATGATTATGAAGATGGCTCATCTGCTCAATGTTTCACCAAGTTAAGAAAGACCATATGAATGCTGGGATCAGTTCTTGTGCTGAATACTCGTAAGGTCATGAATCATTAAGCGCAAGAACAAGGGTAGCTGAGGTCAAAGAAAATAAAATCTATTTTAGGTACATGTATGAAAGTAATCGAAAATAACTTTAATGAACTTCATCAAACTGATATGGATTACTAGTTGGGAGTTCGAAGCAGAACCTAAAAACCATGTTAGGCTCTGTGTGTTGTTTTTGTAATGAGTGTACGTTATCTGTGTACACGTCCCTATTTGCTTCTACGTGTGAGATTATCTTTGAACTAGTCGTCTTTGAGTTATGAGAAACACTAAATTTTCAAAATTCAATATCTCAAAAAAATGAACTTTCTAAGTTCATTTTATGTTTATTTAGGGGAGTTGATTTTGTGTATACTACCAACTAGCAAATTATAATTGTTGGCTTCAGATACCTTTTAAATCCTTTCTTATCTAGGTGAAACAACACCCTGACTAGATCAGGCACACTCAGAATAGTGTAGTACCAGTTCCACACCACCCATTCTTCTTTTTATCTCTTGCACACCATTCAATTTCTCACCTCTTCTTCTTCTCTTCACTTTTCTTCCAACTGTCTTCTCTCCATCTCCCTCCAATTCTGATCTCCTCTTCCTCCTATCTCTATCATTATTACTTTGTCTCTGAAAGTGAAATAAAATGGCTACTCCAAAGTCTTCTTACAAGACAAAGAATGAATGGCAGTTACAGGTAATAGAAGGTAAGATGCTGAATCTTTTGCACATAATTATATCAAGCTAATCTCTGACAATAATGACAAGCAAACACATATTTTGTAATTACTGTTCACAGATTTTTTATTTTTTCTCCAGGACACATATAGATAAATGATACTTGCCATCAATACAAATAATCAACTCTGCTTGAATGAATGCTGGACCATTACAGGGTAAATAAACTTAAAATAATTGGATGAATATCAAAGCAATTAAAACTTTTTTGAAACATTGATTTTGTATAATTTTTTTCATTTTTTATTCGCTTATCTATTCTTTTATTTATTCAAAGCCCCTTGTCATAAACATTAGGAGTCATGGAAAATACAAATAAAAGAACTTCATATAGTGAACACATTACATGTAATTCAGAAGGATGTCAAGGCCCGTGACAAATGGAAAGACCTCATGGGCGTTTCCATATTGTAAAATTTCCCATTTTTCTGGTATTTTCTGTTATAATGACTAACTAAACAATATAAAATTTAAGATAACAATCTTCTCAAGCTATCATCTTAGATTTATATGTCTGTACCAATTTTCCATTTTAAGAAGTATAAAATATGATCTCTTCAGCACTATTGCCTCCTTATAATGAGTTTCCACTGTGAGAAACCAGCAGACATATCATCAAGCAAAATTTCTGGGTTTCATAGCGGAAGAAAACTCTCCTTCTGCAATTGTACCAAAATTGGTTGTTAAGTTACTATGGAACTGGCTACTGATAAGAAAGTACTATTAAACAGCAGCAGCATAAAAGATGCAATTTGTGTTAGCTAAAACTTTTGAGTACGAACTTAAAAATTACCTTGGGGGAAAAACCAATCAGCTTGAATATCGATGAGGCAACCAGCAGCAACAAACTAAGAGTAGTTTTGATTCTAGTTAGCTCCTTCAATGACTCTTCAAGGGTACACACGCATAATTATTTCTCCATAGACCCGTGTGTTATTTGGCCTTTTAAAAAAAATCATATAAAATCAGCTGTAGATTAGGTCGATGAGTGCTTGGTAGCAATGGAAAGAAAATTTTATGGACTTTCTCATTCTGCATTAAAAACTACCTCTTGACCAGCTCATTTTTTGAGCAATTACCCCCTCACATAGCAACATGTCGTGCATCAATAAATTCCATACCCCCAATGAGGTAAGTTGAGTCTATCTTTAGCGGTGTCAAGTAGTTCCAGAAATCGAAAAATTTTGGATCCCCCTTTTGATAAAGAAAGGTCATATATTCATTTACTAATATCCATGATTAAATAATCACTCATTCACATTTATTAACATTAATCCATAATAACTGAACTGAAAAGTGATTCGCCTATAATTACGCGAGTGTAGCCTAACAAGGAGTAACTCATCAGTTGAAATCAATACACGCCATTAAGGTTGTTTCAAATGCTAAGCATTCTGGAATATTTCTCTAGGACAATCGATCTTGCTTCCATTGATCTCACTTCCATACTATATAAAATTCCCATCATGATCTCTCATATGAACAACTGTAAAGGCTCGTATTGATGTTACATGTATTACTGTGAATGCTGTTACAATACGATCCAATATGTTACAAGGTATACTGTTGTATAGCGCCATCTATGTCAGTCCACAAGATACTGTGAATAAAGATATCTTGCTCTCTTATGCCAGGTATACAACTCAGTATGAACCTGTGTATTATTCATGATAGGAATGTCTGAAATTAAGCATTTAATTGAATGATAGGGAAGAAGTGAAACATGGTGTCGGAAGTGTCTAAGAATAATGTTCCGCTGCTTTTATGTTTATACACTACATCTACCAGCCCACTCACCAGCCAACCATTACCATGACAACCATCTCCCTTCCATTCCATATCACTTCATCCAAGTCAGCCCTCATCACGCCATCCAACATTCCATTGTCTGGTCCCCCTCTCATGCATGCACGTGGTCATCCCATATTACATCACACCGCATGATCCGATTTCCCCACACCCTTCCATGATATTGCCGAGTCTGGAAAATGATGCTGTGTTAGAGTTTAGAGAATAGAATATAGGCACTTGCCATTTAGACTCCAGAGAACGAAGTTGTGTGTTTCATTGAGTAGACTTAGAGAATATAAAAGCTGCTATGGCCCGTATCTCCAAACAGAGATTTGAAACGAAATTCAGAGATATTCAGCCAAATGTGGGAAAACTACGAGATAATCACTGGTCTTGAAAGTGAGCCTGACCTATACCGCATTGCTCACTTTATGACAGGCATGATGCCAGATGAAGAGATGCCAACCACTACGGATTTCCCGTATTCACTACGGGAAATAGGTCCCAGTACGGGCGGTACAAGTTGTGACCATAAATTCCTGGTTTTGCCAATTTTGAATTAGCACAATATTACTTTAGCATTTTTTTTTGTACGTACGTATATTTGACTACTGCAGCACGCGTCTGACTCTTACTGTATCTAGCACAAACCACTAACAGCGCGTGCAGTTTCGTTTTTAATTCCATGGTATCAGCAAAGATGCGCTGGTGCCTACCCGAGCGAGCCTGGGCTGGGGCGCTCGCCGCGCCGGCCCGGCCGGAATACCGGTAACATCGACATATCATTTCTTTGCAGCCACTATCGGAGTTACTGCTAGGCGTACGAATTAGGCCGAGTTTGAGCTACAAATTAGGCTAAACTGATGTTGGAAATTTAAATTGGACATCATGGCTTCCACAAGTTCAAGTTCGAAGACCAAGGAGGAGCACGTGACTACAACTGCAGAATGGAGTGATTTTTTTTTCGCTCCGGCAAAAATCCAGGAAAAGTGTTTTAAATTTCTTCATCTTAAAGTTCTTCATCGGACTTTGTAAAATTTCTTTCGATTAATGAGTTATAGAGCAGATATGGACAAGAAAAGGAACCCACCAACTCCTGTAAAGGACAAAAACATTGCCAAGAAGACAGTTACTGACAGGCACGATAATTCAAGCATGGACACCGGAAACGCCCCCGTCCCGCCCGGCTCGCCGCCCGATGCCTCCAACTCGAAGGGCGCGCCCGCAGTAGCTGCAGCTCCAGCTTGGTTTACAGATTACATGTCTAGTTTCGAGACACGAATGCAAACCATAATTTCTAGCCAGTTGGCTGAGCTTTCCACCAAGGTAAGCGAGCAGGAGGAGAAGTTAACTGCTTGTTCAATGCAGATCACATATCTAGAGAAGGAAGTGCAAAGGCTGAAGGTTGACAACGATGACTTGGCTCAAAAGGTGGATGACTTAAAAAACAGGAGCCGCAGGAGCAACTTAGTATTTTATGGCATCCCGGAGAAGGCAGATTTGCCCACCCTCTCGATCATGAACGAGGTCTTCGACTTCGTAGGCATCCAGCAGAAGGATATTGGCATTGAACGGTGTCACCGCACTCCCTCTCACATTACATCCTCCCGACAGGATTTAGAGAACAAATCCAGGATGATCCACATCTGTTTCCCCTCATTCCAAATGAAGGAGATGGTGCGTCAAGAATGTGTCAAAAAGTTCAGATCCACAAACTTCAAGGGGAAAAAGCTGTTTGTATCTGACGACTATTCAAAGAAGGTCCTGCAACAGCGTAAAAACAAAAAGGATGAGTTTCAAAGGCTGAAGAATGAAGGCAAGAAACCCTTCTATATCTTCCCTGCCAGACTGGCATTCAAGGATGGTGCAGGGAAACTGCACATTTTAGCTTAAACTGTCAAACTCAAAAAGACAATTCATCGAGAACTGGAGCAACTTGTCTTCTTATTTTATTTGTTCTCTTATATGCTCATAGAACACGGTATGTTCATTCATGTATGATGTATATAATTATTCTGTTTGAGATTTACTTTCAAAGTTTCATGTTTTCCAGGTAATGATTTTGATTTTGTTACACTGAGGGTCCGTTGTGTACTAGAGCCTAGGGTTGTGTACTGTATAGACTGCATAATGGGTTAAAAATGTGGCTCGTGCAGTGCACGACCTTGCACAGTTTTGTGCAGCAGTTTCAGTGATGTTGCTGGGAGCTGGTGGAGGGATGCACAGTTATCTTTTATAGTTGGTATATTTACAACGCTGTGCCCCCTTTATGGCCCCTGTTACACCGAAAAACATAGCGACCCTGGGTCGGTTTCGGGTCGCTTTTGGGTAGGTTTCGGGTCATTAATTTGTTGGTGTAAACATCGAAGAACCGACCTGAACCCGGCCCAGAGTCGCTCAAGCAAACCTTCAGAGTCGGAAAAATCGCGGTGTAAACAGAAACAGGACCCAAACCGCACCAGGTCCGTAACTAGTCTAAATTCACAGACTTTCAACTTTTAATTTTTACTTCTTTGCACAGTGCATTTCATAATCTGCTGCCAAAGCTACTTATAATCATAATTAGACATCGCTTTTAGTTTCCCAGTTTCCAATTGAAGACTATGAATCAGACACATATTGATATGCACTGCATAATATGTGACCAATGGTCTGTGACAGAAGACCAGTGTTTAGCACTGTTTCTTCATTTACAACATTCCTGAGAGGCAATGGACTCAAGTGAAGGTTTTTGGGGTTGGGATGGAGGGCGGTCTAAACAGGCTCTTTTTCGGACCATACTCGACCGCCGTTAATCCCCTCAAGGTTGGAACCTGCCCCGCTACGGACTTGGGGCCACTTTGGGGTAGGCAATTTTTCGGTGTAACAGGGGCCTATGTCCGCTCCTTGCAGCGATACGCTGCACTTCATGTATTTCTAATGATAATTCTAGCAACTTTATTGAATTCTGGTGAGTGAAATGGGTTTATTTATTTTATTTTATTTTTCCATTTTTTCTATTCAAGGTTTTAATTTCTGTCATGCACTCTGATCTCGTACTAATTTCCCATATCAGATTTTTTGAACATGCATTCATATTACACACTTTTGTTGGATTTTGGTCCAAATTCTGTATGTTTTGGTCTGCATTTTTCGGCAGGGCTGGTACTGATTTGAAGCTCTGCTCTCTACCTGTTGCTTTCTTGTTCCTCTTATTACTGATAGACTCAATCATTTTGGACTTTTTCCCTTTTTTGCATATTTTGTTGCTTCATATTTTATTCTCTATGGCAAATTTTGTTTTTTTTCGCTCATTTTTTTCCTATTCTGATGTGTATTTGATCTTTTGGCAGAAGGTTTTTATCAGAAATGTCATTGCATCTACCTGTACTGTATTTTTTTATCAATTGGCTGTTATAAAGTAGTTCAACATGCATGTTCATGTATTGGCAATATTCAAATATTTTGGATTGTGTTACCTAAGATTAATCTTTATCAATCATCATGGCGTTAAAGCTGCATGCCTTCAATTGTCGAGGATTGCAAGATTTTCACAAAAGAAAAAAAGTATTTCATTATTTGAAATGTTTAGGTTCAGACATTATTTTTTTGCAAGAAACGCATTCAGACAAAAGAGATGAAACGTTATGGAAATCTCAGTGGGGTGAACAGGCCTTTTTTTTCAAGTTTTAATTCAGCAAGTAGTGGAGTAGCAATCCTTTTCAGTAAAACTGTCTCTGTTGAAGTTCATTCAATATTTAGGGATCCTGAGGGTAGATTTATTGTATTAAAGGCATCTATAAATGAATTACAATTGACTCTTGTCAACATATGCACCAAATAGGGATGACCCTGACTTCTTGTTAAAGTTTTTTTCTGAAATGGATAAATTAAGCAGTCCCTTCCTAATAGTAGGTGGATATTTTAATCTAGTAATTAACTCTTTAGACTATCAAGGTACAAGGTCAGAGCATTCAAACAAGAAATCCAGTGAAATGCTTTCAATTTTAATGGAAGATTTGGGACTGATTGATGTGTGGAGACACTTTCATCCTCTTTTACGACAATATACTCGCCACCAAAAATTTCCAAGGGCTTTATCCAGACTTGATTTCATTTTAGTATCTAGTAATTTTATAGAAAATTGTGTAAGTTCCAAAATAATTCCTGGAATACAGTCTGATCATTCCATTGTACAAATGTTATTTAATGACAATCAACCAAAAAGGGGCAGATGTTTTTGGAAGATGAATTGTCATTACCTTCATCATGATGATGATTTTGTTAAACTAATTAAAGAAGCAATCAAGGACTTCAAAGAAAATCATAAAAATTCTGACTGCAATCCAAATATAATATGGGACTCTCTGAAGTGTGTTATTACAGGTGCTGGTATGGAATATTCCTCAAGGAAAAAGAGAGAGAGAAACAATGAAAAAAATAAGTTATTGCTTGAAATTGATAAGATAAGGCTTCAAACTTCCAATGTTCCAGCTCATGATGTTCATATTTTGACAAAGTTAGAAGAACTTGATGAGAAATTGAACAAAATATATGATTTTGAAACAAAAGGGTTAATAACACGTTCCAGGGCTAGATGGATAGAGGAAGGAGAAAAAAGTACAAAATACTTTTGCAATTTGGATAATCGTGGATGGCATAAGAAAAATATTTCTAGACTTAAAGATTCTAATGGTAATTTGGTGATTGACCCAGGGAGAATTTTGGGAGAAATCCAAGACTTTTACAGTAAACTATACTCGTTTCAGGATGATTCCAGAGGTTTAATCGATGAAAAAGAAATTAATGACTCTCTCTTTGATAAAATCAATATTCCACAATTATCAGAGGACAATAAATAATTTTTAGACATGCCTCTTACAAATCAAGAACTGTATAATGTAATTAAGTCTATGAATATGAACAAAACCCCTGGTTTTGATGGTATCCCTGTTGAATTTTATATGGTATTCTGGTCAGATATTAGTGATTTACTTCTAAAATCTTTTAATTTTTCTTTACAAAATGGTATTTTATCCCCATCACAAAGGAATGGAATAATCACTCTCCTCCCCAAAAAGGATAAAGACCCTCTCCATGTAAAGAATTATCAACCTATCACATTATTGACAACGGATTATAAAAGTGTGGCTAAATGCTTTGCAAATCGTCTTAAGCATTGTTTACAGGATTTAATACACATTGACCAGTCAGGTTTTCTAAAAGGTATGAATATTGGCCACAATATTAGATTAATTTTGGATATTATTGAGTTCACTGAAACAAATAACATCCCTGGTTCTTTACTGTTATTAGATATTGAGAAGGCGTTTGACAGTGTCTCTCACAATTTTCAATTTTTAACCCTGGAAAGGTTCCATTTTAGTAGAAACTTTATAGATTCAGTAAAGACATTATATGCTGGCCGTCAGTCATATGTATTGAATAATGGTTTTCTCACAGATTGCATTCACATGAAAAGAGGAATTTTTCAGGGGTGTCCTATATCTCCATATTTTTTTTTTACTTGTGATAGAAATTATGTCTCTGTCTGTACGACAAAATGATTTAATTAAGGGCATTAAAGTTAAAAAATCATGAAGTCAAGATCTCCCTATTTGCTGATGATTCAGTTTGTTTTTTAGATGGTACAGACAGTTCCTTTTTTCACCTTTTTGAATCCTTACAAGTATTTGGGAAATTTTCTGGGTGCAAA
Source organism: Temnopleurus reevesii (assembly GCA_036244855.1). Classification (NCBI taxonomy): domain Eukaryota; kingdom Metazoa; phylum Echinodermata; class Echinoidea; order Temnopleuroida; family Temnopleuridae; genus Temnopleurus; species Temnopleurus reevesii. The sequence continues at coordinate 38,950 of BQKZ01000145.1, read as the reverse complement.
ATTAATTTTAGCAAAACTGAAGCAGTTTGGTTAGGTTCAAAAAAGGGAAATCAAACTTTCCCTTATGCAGATCGTGGTATATCATGGAAGAGCTCTAAATGTAAATGTCTGGGAATTACATTTTGTCTTACTGTTTCTCTTATTTATGATCTGAACTACAAAGAGAAATTTAAAAAAAGTTAGAGCAAACTTTAGACTGCTGGAGAATGAGAAATCTGTCATTGATTGGCAGAGTTTGTGTTATAAAAACACTGGTGTTACATCAGAGATGCCACTTTTCCGGAAATTTCTGGAATTCCAAAAATTTGAAAAGGCGGGCGAAAGTTCCGGAAATTTCCGGATTTTTTTCATTTTCTCTTTTTTCCCCCAGTCCCTTTAACACGTCCTTCTTCCCCCCAGATTTTTTTGCGAATGAATGGCTTGTCGATCTTTCCTTGCACCACCCGTAATGCGCACTGTCAACATGTACATTTTCTGTGCACGTGCGCTATTGATCTTGAGCACACTTAACGGACGCACATTACTTTATCTCTTTGCATATTTCCGTGGGTACTGTCGTGCTAGCATAAAATCATAGCACTCTTCCCCAGAGTTGTCGGGGCGATGATCTTTGAAAATGTGCTGAAGTGTGCGTACGCATTTCAGTGAATGCTGCCCCGCTACGACTGCGAAAACTGTTCAACGATTTTGCAGAGCTGAGCCGATAATGGCTGGAAAAATCATCGAACGATCGCAAGATCCAGACTTTCGGAAACTTGATCAAAATGTGAAAAATAAGTGGAAATGGTCCTGGCTTGAGAAGAAAGATATCAACAGTGATTTCGTTTCTGAATATGTCCGGAAAATTGATACGCCAGGACTAGCAATTTGCATTTGGTGCAACAATAGACCTATTAATTACGGATCATCAGGTAGGTCAAAATGAATTATTTTGTATTTTTACCAATATCTTTGTATTATATAAAATATAAAAATAATATTTCTTAGTCTTTTCCGGTCTTAGTCCGTGTCGATCACTGGTGGGCATCTATTCTTGACAGATATCCTGTTCTTGGTAAAGTCATTCGTGCAAGTCTGTCGATCATCACAGCGCCAGTTGTTGAGCAACATTTCAGCCTTATGAATAATTACATAAACACTAAGACAAATAGTTTAGACATCAGCACTTTTAGCGCTGTCCAAACCATCAAATTCCAAATGAGCTCACAAGGAAAGACAAGCCTGGATATTTTTCACAGGCCAGACAACCTGCACTCCCCAGTGGATAAATCATTGTGCTACCATCTACAGACTGCCAGATCCAGGTACTCAAAACACATGGAATCCAAAGTAACATCCTTGGAGCAGCCAGCAAAGAGAATAAAGAAGTCAAGTGCCCATGCTACCGCAAAGAAATTAAAGAAAATGGTGATGAAGAAGAAGTCAAACAAAAGACAGCCAGATGGTGAGGAGTCTGATATCCCTTCAAAAAAAGCCAAAAATTAAAGATTTTCTTCAAAATAAACATGACAGACTTGTATTCAGGGCTACCTATTTGTTGGTATTCTATTCACACAATTCATAATGACATCAATGGAGCAGCCATCAAAAGAAAATGTAGTGCAAATAAACCGCAAGGAAAGTAAAGAAACTTCTGATGCAGTGATGATCAAAAGAGAATAAGGTCAGATGATAAGGGTCAGGATTCCCTTCAAAAGTTAATAATCAACCTGTAAGTCTTGCATTCATTGTGATTTGTTTGTTTTTGTTAATGTTATGCCAAAAAAAATGGGGAAAGGTGTCAAAAATGCAGCCTCTAAACTGTTTAAAAAAGCTAAAATCCAGGAGCTTCCGGGGGCGCTGCCCCCTGGACCCCCGGCCTGGGAGCGCAAGCGCTCCGTTCGCGCCGCTCACTACGCTTTGCTTAAGTTCAGGAAATTTAGGTTAACCTCTGTGGCATCTCTGCTCAATTGTTATATCTTTTCTCGGTTCTTTCTATCAAATTACCTTGTTCCTTTTTCAAAACATTGAATAAACTATTCTATAAGTATATATGGAATGGAGGGAGAGATAGAGTACAGAGAAAGATCATGTGTAATGAGTATAATCAAGGAGGGCTCAAAATGGTTGACCCCCTTTCCTTTGCAACTGCCCAAAAATTTGTTTGGGTGAAATTATTATTAGATGATGAATTATTACTATCATTACTTCTATTATTACTACAGATTCGCCAAGGTGGAAGGGTCTCAACTCGCTCAGAGGATGGTACGGGCTGTCGAGTCGATCTGCAGCTCACAGATCACCATCAGGACCATGCCAAGTCTGGTCTACGTGACTGCAGGCGACCGGCAGTCCGTCGCCGTCTTCGAGGCGAGTGAGGCCCTTGCCAGGGCACATCAAGACGTGGACTTAGGACACTTTGACATCATCTTGACGCTCTGCATGACGAGCTGTAAGTCTCACCGCTCTAAGGATTGCAAACAGAGGAAAGTTTGCAACACTTGCAAGGGATCTCACCCCACTGTCCTTCATAGGGAGAGGACAAAGGAAAGACAAAAGGAGGACTGTACAGAACAGTCAGGCAAGGGGGTGGAAGAAGTGGGTGAAGGTGATGGCGAAAGAAGCAAACTGAAGTCGATGACCAGCATAAGCCATGGAACAAATCATGGCGGAGGTAATGATGTGCAATGGCACATAAAAACTCAAAACACAATCAGTCATTGGCGAGAGTGCAAGAAACTCATCTATGGACAAATTCCTTGTTTTTAAGGATTTATCGGTGATCCGAGCAGAAGCCCTTATGACAAATTTCCTGAATGAACACAACATTGCTTTCTCAGCATCTGACCACCTCAGTGACCTTGTGAAGTCCATGTTTCCGGACAGTGATATTGCAAGGAGGTTTTCATGTAAGAGGACCAAATCAACAGCAATTGCTCGGACATTTGGCCAAGAAGCAAGTGAGTGGAAATTTAATGAATTTTTACTTTGCTACCCATGATTCCTAACCAATGAATTATTTCTAACGTTAGTACTCCTTGTCTGAAAATCTACCAACTGAGAAGGTACACACCCAATCCAAGAAACTTGTCTGTCACAAGATGGTCTTTAATTAAAAGACATTGGATAAGTGCAAGAAGGCTGCAACACACTACAACAAAGACATTTAATGAGGGAGTTCATCCCACCTTTCTGAGAAAAACTCTTTCAATGTACTGATAAGCACATTCTCATGAGCCTCAGAAGAACACTTTGAGTGTATATTAGAATACTCCCATCAGCCTGATTAAAAAAAAAACTTTCAGTGGACTGATAGAAACATCCTGATTAGTGTGAGAAGAACCCTTTCATGATACTGGCAGATGACGCTAGAGCAGAGTTCACATAAACTTATAGGAACGTACAGGTACATGTATGGCAATGTTGACGTGTCCTGCTTGCGCACTTTTGCCATTTTCGCATCGTGCAGAAAATTACTGATTTTGTCTCCAAATTACTGATTTTCAGCTTTATCATTACTGATTTGTGCTCTGTGAGGTTGGTATCTCTGCAGATGACGTCAAGATTAACAATGGGCTCCCATTTCGCAATGTGGAGGAGCGAAAGGATTTCATAACAATTTTGAAACTATGGAGAAGCTATTGCAATGGTCAAACAAATATCACGTACAAGACATATAAATTTAATATTAAAAAGTGTGACCAAACAGAAGGGGATGCATTTGAAACATACTGTGTTTAGTTGAGAAAACTATGCGTATAGTATAGTAATGGAAGAACTCATTATGGACAGGCTTGTAGGGATGAATGATGATGCTGTACGGAAGCGATTACTTCAGATACCTAATCCGACACTACAAGGCTGCCTGGATATATGTCGGGCATATGAATCGTCCAGGACGCAAGCACATTCTCTGCAAAATGATGCTCCCATTGCACATGCTGTTCAGTGCACAGGAAAAAAAGCTGGCCACAAACAAGGGCCAACTCAACAGAACACTGCACTGTTTGAGTGCAAGTTTTGTGGGTCTAGGCATGAGCGTGCAAAAGCAAAATGCCCAGCATGGGGCAGGCAATTTTCAAATTGTGGATGGAGTAATCATTTTGCAAAGAAATGCAAGGTGTCTGCTTAAAGCACCAGCCATAAGTCTGGCCCTAACCCAAGACATAAGCAAACAAAGGGTGGGTTCAACAAAATGTCCGTGCCAAATATGAGGATACGAATCGTTATTCTGGCCCGGAATGGCCAGCGAAATCAAGCAATTTGTCGCGACATGTGCTTTTTGTAGATTGTATGAAATCAAGCAGTGAGGAGCCCTTGATGGCTCATATGATCTGTCTCAAAGGCCATGGGAGAAAGTAGGAACAGATCTTTCCTCACTCGATGGAAAAGAATACATGGTGACCGTTGACTATACTAAAGCAACTTCTTTGAAGTTGACCGGCCAGAAAGCACAACTAGCGAATCTGTGATAAGGAAGCTCAAAGCTCATTTCGCGAGATATGGAAGCCCTACTCAAGTAGTTAGTGATAACGGGCCCCAGTTCACATCAGCAGTGTTCTGTACATTTGCAAAAGATTGGGATATCGAGCACCCCTGCAATAGTCCCGGTAATAGCAGAGCCAACGGGAAGGCAGAATCTTCCGTCAAAACCGCGAAACGCCTCATCATGAAAAGTGAGAAATCGCTATCCGAAGGAGTTGATTGGGTCCGATTTACTTCTTGGGAAATATTGCAAGGCCAATTTAGGTTGCAATATTTCCCAAGAAGATAATCGGACCCAATCGACTCAAAGATTGTATTACATGTAAGATCATTGAGTTCATCTTCTGGTACTCGACATGCAGGAAAATTATAAGGACCTTCGTAATCAAATGAAATCCATGAATTTGATTGGATAAAAAGCATCGTCTCTTACTCTTTAAGAAATATTAGTGCCGGAGAATGAGGCTTGTATTGTTGCCGCAACAAGCCTCATGAAATGCCCTCCAGGCGCTAGTTATAAGTGCGCTATTGATTACCTTCAATAAATATTGGCTCATTCTGTTTAATTTGTGTCCATCCATTCTTTTTAGCTAATAAGTGAGCTTCAAAATACTTATGGGGCAAAGGAAATAGCAGCCGCTATTTATTTTTACATCAATTGTCATTTTCTTAAGCTATATTTATTTATTATTCAATATTTTCATTACAGGAGATGATCAGTCTGCCAACATTAAGGTCACTAGTCTGCGGCGTCCCACAGGGCTCTGTTGGAGGACCCACTTTGTTCTCTATTTATTTAACAGGGCTCCGAAACATTATCCGGCAACATTCCGTTCATTATCATTTGTATGCAGACGATATTCAGATATTTATTTCCTTCCCACCAAACCAAACTGAAGCTACACAAGCTCTACACAAGCTAGAAATATGCATCAGAGACATTGACATCTGGTTAAAGTCGAATGCTTTACTTTTAAACCAAAGTAAATGTGAATTTTTGCTTTTTGGTTCGAAACATCAACTTTCCAAACTTGACATTAATTCAATTCCAATTTCCGGTATCAACATTCCTTTGTCAATGTCTTGCCGCAACCTCGGTGTTTTGTTTGATGCTCAGATGTCAATGTCCAATCAGATTACAAACGTCTGCAGATCAGTCCGCTACCAATTGCGCAATATTGGTTTCATAAGAAAATATCTTACTCGCTCAGCAACCAAGAAGCTGGTGCATACGCTTATTTCCTCACGATTAGATTTTGGTAATGCTTTACTCTATAACTTGCCAGAAGTTTAATTGGTAAATTACAGAAATTGCAAAATGCTGCTGCGTGCATTGTAACTAGTTCTAGCAAGTGCAGCCACATAATTCCTATTTTAAAAGATCTCCATTGGTTGCTCTTGAAGGAACGTTTAGTTTTCAAGATTGTTCTTTTGGTGTTCCATATCATTAATGGAACATCCCCCAGTTACAATAATGATATAATCCACACATACCAACCTACATGAACTTTAAGATCATCCTCTAGTAACCTGTTACAGATTCCGGCTTCCAGAAGATCGTGGGGGGGAACGAGCATTTGCTTACTCAGGCCCTACTCTGTGGAATGCCCTTCCACAGAGTCTGAAAACTTTAACATCATTATCTTCCTTCAAGGGCAACCTTAAGACTTATTTATTTAAGAGTGCCTTTTGACTTTCCTTGTTATTTCTTTTCTGTAATGAATTTGCTCTGAGCGCCTTGAGCACCTAATCAGGGTGGAAAGTGCGCTATATAAGACACATGTATTATTATTATTATTATAACATATCTGGGCTGAATCGTGGCAGAGAAACGTCCTCAACCTGTTGTTGTTGAAGTTTAGGGGCGTTTATCAATCCTACTGGATTATCTACGCCATACGTTTATATTGTCTCTATATCAGGACAATATCCTTCGCCCTTCGCAGAGTTTCATTGTTGCTGAAAGGCACGCAATAGAAGTCAACTCTCTACTTGAAGCAGTAGACATCTGCTACAAGCTGGTATTTATCTTGGATGTGAACTACCAAGTGCAGTGCAAAGGGGTGTGGCAGTTCATTGAACACCTTTATGAACAGCCACGAAGCACTCGGGCTATTTTGCCCCCCGCTGTCAGAGCGTACAGGACATATGCCCAGAGGCAACAAAGTCTCCTTAATTCTGATGAATAAGTAACGTGACAGAATTAGAAACCAAGATCTGAGGATGAAAACCTCGGTTCACAATATTGTAAAAGAAATAAAATCAAAGAAATGGAGATGGGCAGGGCACTTAGCAAGAAGAGGAGATAGCAGATGGACACATAAAATAACGGATTGGACCCCAAGGCAACACACCAGGAGAAGAGGCAGACAAAGCAGGAGATGGATGGACGACCTCAAAGAATTCTGTGGTGTCACATGGA
>BQKZ01000145.1:0-12203 GCA_036244855.1 Temnopleurus reevesii | reverse complement strand
TGTAATGTATGTTAATATATGGAGTCTCATATTACAGGTTGCACCTTTGTAAAGCTGCGTCTGCGCAGTGCGAGATTATACAGACAGTAAAATGGTAACTTTGGAGTCCTGCTGTGTTTGTGTTCGTCTCTGTCTTAGCTGTTAATACTTTGAATGATACAAGTGAAAACGTGTCAGTATTCAAAACACTAACAAGGCTCAATTAAAACAAATAAAGCAGTACAAGCTATCAGCAGAATAAAATTTAAGAAAAAAGAGGGATAGCAGCTGGAACATCAGGATGAATTCTCCATGAATCTTAATGAAAATTTAATTTGTGATTTGTATCTAAACAAAAATTACAAAAGTAAAAAATATACTACCCTGTAAAATAACTTTTTTTTTCCCCTGGAACCATTGACTAGATTTGACCATGATCCACATTATGAAAATGTTAAAATCATTTGTTAAAATATAGCTAAGTTGAAATTTGGGGAGAGGTTAGTTAAGTAAATACTTCTCTCCTCAACGATTACATATACAAAAGCATCAATATTGTTTCAGACATTCATGTTGTTTGAAATAATATCACTTTTTGTTTGTTATCCATGTATATTAATCGCTGATGACAAGCCTTCATTCCACCTTCTGAGATCTGATAATCACTCTGATAAACATTGCACAATTTATCATTCTACATTAATGCACATACAGTTCTTGATTGTGATCGTACTTAATATCTCTTGTCTCCAAAGACATTGGTATAATAATAAGTCTAAGCAAAGTTAAGTAAAGAATTTGTATTGCTCTTTGTTTTGCATAGGATTAAAAGTGTTCCTAATGAGTTGAAAAAATATTTTAAAGAAATATTGTCTTCCACATTTATTCAAATGAAACACAATGTGAAAATAATTGCAGATTGTATACCTATCAATGATTAAAATGATGAGAAATTGTAGAAAATTACTTTAATACAATACAATGTATTAAAATATAGAATCAATCTATTTTTCATTTCAAAGAATGCAATATCATCACATACGTGTAGAAATAAGTACACATACATGTATTTAATAATATTGCATTATAAGTAGATATACTGATAACTGTACACATATCAGTAAGTAAAGATATTACACCAGTTAGTCAAATACTAGATGGTGATTGGATAAACATTGTCACATGATGGAGTAGAACCAATGGGCAGAACATTTTGTTATGTTGCCCTATGAAATTTTTTTCACATAAAGAAATGGCAGACTCCACTTAATGCTAGAACAATCATGAAATCGTTTAAATAAATTTGCGAACATGTCTCTCATGAAAAATTACAATAAGTTCTGTAAAAAGTGCAATATTTCCTTTATTTTCTGACAATGAACTTAGCAGAGTCATTTCAGAAAGGGACTAAAAAAAACAAAGATTGGAATAGCCTGAGAACAGAAAACCAACCGAGCCGTAACAGGGGCTTATGGCTACACGGAGCATACATGGCATGCCATCAATAAGGTACACAAGATTTGGCTAACCCAAATGATATATTAGATGATGACCTTTTTTTATCATAAACATACCCAACATTCCATCATAATTTGAAATGCTATCTTGGGAGGCTGTAATTCTCTTGAGGGAAATGTAACATCCTTAAATAGCCTTTCAAATCTTTCAGGTGGAATATTTTTTTTTGTCTCCTACTCTGCAGGTCATCACCAATATGTTTAACCAAGCTACCATTCAGTATCCATTGATTCATAGCTCAATTTATCCATTCCAATTCTCATCATATAACACAACCGTTTTGCCTTAAGTTGAGTATGATCAAATTGCAATAAACAAGGTACTATAATCCACATTATTAATCCCAAGTTAGAATGTAGATCTGATTGCTTTTTTCTTGATTATCACTAGCAGATATACAAGCGACTCAATACCTTACTTTGGTAGAGTATACTTCAACCTATCCTTCAATCTGCTCACTACAGGTGAGTGATGCAGATGATGCTTTCCATGTTCTAGGGATGCTGCATTCATGTTTCCATGAAGATGACTGCTCCTCATCACCTAAAGAGCCCTCTCATCCCACCTGAGGAGCGTCCACCTGTTCTCCTACCAGACATCCCAGGGAACCCCTGGGGAGGTTGAGGGTTGTACGGGTGTGGTCTCCCAGTCTCTAGGTCCATCAGTCCTCCTCCATATCCAGGTCGAGGGTTTGCATCAGGATTTGGAAAGATGGGGTCGTGCCGTGGCATCAGCGGGCGTGGTGCCAGTGGGCCAGGGATTGGCTGGAAGCCTGCAGAGGAAGAAAAGAAGTGCAGTAAGAAAATGAGTGACCCCATATGCAATGAAAATAATTAAGTTGCATGCACAACACTAAATGCTGATACATTCGTGAATCAAAACAAATAATAATCATTAGTACTAATCCGCCAATTTACATACAACATGTAGTGCCGACATGATTTGCCAGTGATGGGGATTATAATTCAAATCTATTTTTGGCGTATGATTTTGCTTTCATTTGTCGTACATTTTGTTGATTTTGACAGCCTCGGCATGGGAAAAGTAATCCCGCTTGTCCTTCAAGACTCTGTATCTGGATCACGATTTGAATCACCTCTCTAGTGCAACGCTACATATTCTACATTGAAGTTTGGATCGCCATCTAAATCACGTTGATTCCGTAGTGTGAATGCCCCTATTGATTTTAAATCAAATGTGAAACCAGTTTGAACATTGTATAAATCAAATGTAGTAAAAAAATACAAAATTGAAGACCTCATTGCAAGAAGGTTGGAATTAATGGACCCTGAGACAAACGTGAATGACTAGTACACAAATAATTCAATGAAACTTGGGTACTTCTTCCTCTTCGTTCCCCAATCACTGATATCCATTATGCAGTTTTAAATCTAGACCAACAAACTTAAAAGCTTGTCAAGATCTATAATCTAGGCTTCATATAGGTTTCCATTGTCTTACCTGGTGAAGGGTATCCTGGAAGAGCTCCACCAGCATGAAATGGATCAATATCATAATCACCTCCTCTGTTAAAAACAAAAATAATACACTCCACTTATCTTTACTAGTAAGCTAGGGATATTATAGGGATGTTAAAAAGCATAGAGCAATAAACATTAATGACGCACCATGTTGTATTCCATTGTACCGGCATGGAGCATATTATTATGCAATTATCTATGTAATTTTCTGTGGTATAATCTAGATCCTGGGGGCTAAGTTGTTTTTTTTTAGCAAATTTTTTTTAGCAAATTCCATACAATCATTGATGCATTTTGGCATTTTCTTTTTTTCTTTCATCATCTCCAATATTGCTTTTAAAAAAAGGTGTTAATACACTCTAAACTGAGTTCTCAGCAGAGGATGGATAATAAATTTTACTGTTAGACAAGCGGATAGACTCTTGACTCGAGGGTTTGGCATAGGAGGTATAAATGCACAGGAGCATCATAGAGGGAATAAATTAAAAAGTCAGTGGGGGATGATACGTTACCAGAAGCCAATAGAATACACTCTTGATAAAGAGCTATAGATGCAAAGGAGCATTGTCCAGGGAATAAATTATATCATCAGGGGTTTATGACAATAGTTACCTGTACCAAGAGAATACTCTCTTGGTACAGGATGCAGGGCAGGGGGCAAAAATGCAAAAGAGTACCCGCAAGGGGAAATTTAAATTTAAAGGGGATTCATGACAGTAGTTACCTATAGCCAGGAGGATAAACACCTGGAAGTGGGTGTGGTACAGAAGGTACAAATGCAAAGGGTCGTCGTCCAGGAGGATAGAAGGAGTTCTGGATACGTCTTCTCAGCTGTTCCCTTAGTTTCTTTAAGCGGTATCTCTCTTTGTACACCTATAATACAACAAATATACGATTTTATCAACATTGTCCCATTTAAATAGTCTTACAAAACAGAAAAGCATGTATTCAAGTATGCAAGCAAGCCAATCATATGACCTCATTCTTAAACAGATAAATGCTGTTGTTAACATTTTACAGAGGTTCAAGACTCATAAACAAAGAAAATGGCATGTGTAAAAACAAATTTGGTACAGAAGTAGGAATAACATTTGATAATAGAGAATTTATTACATTAATTACATTACTCAGATAATTTATTGTAACATGAAATAATAATAATCTCAAGAACTAAATGTGGGCCTAGTACATCATTAGAAATCCATTAAGTGCTTTTTTTCAGTAGCTACGCTCAATATTTCACTCACATTCTTCCAATTGCAATGTTTGTCTGAGTCCTTGCCTCCAAAGTCTCTGAGTAAAAGCTGTCTCCATAGTAACGGATCACTGATCAAGCTGTTGAAGTGCTGGCAGACGGTTGACATAGTCACCACGTTTTGAATATCAAGAAAACTCAAGATCTTTAGCTGTATATATGAACCACAAATTAATATTTTATTTTCCAAAACAAAAATAATTAACCAAGTCAAATAAACTTGGTATTTAGCCCCTAATACAAAACAGTAGAATACAGCAGAATTATTTATTTTTTTTAAATGAAAAGCATAATCACTTTGGACACATTCAATGGGTCGAAACAATATTATTGTTGGTCAGGATGTATTGTACTTGTGAGTCATGGGCAAAAGTACAACTTGTGGACCCTCACCAACATCACTATGAATAGAAGATAATAGTGGAGTGCATCTTCATTGACATATATTTACGGAATCCCATTAGTTATTACAAGAACACTGGAAAGGTAAGAAGTCTAGTCTATGAATAGGTATACTCTTTAACATAAAATAACATAACCTAACCTTTATATAGCTTGTTGTTGTTGTTTTAGAGTTTTAAGGCACTCTAATCAGTTCTGATTATACGTGCCATTTATATACGTGCCATTTATATAGCGCAGGAACTATTTGTATATATTCCACTGCGCTTTTAAGAGTTATCAGTTAGGTCAGATACATGGTCATTCCACTGAATAAATGGGATGTTCATGTTCCTGAGTAAAATATGTTGTCAATGCCTTAAATTTGATGTTGCAAAGATGTGTTTTTAGTTTTGATTTAAAAATGTCCAGTGATGATGAATTTTGTATATCTAAGGGGAGTGTATTCCAAATTTAGGGAGATGCACATGCAAATGCTCTGTCTCAAAGTGTGACTTTTGTTTTATGTCTTGCTGTCTGTAGCAGTAGATTGTCTCGAGAGCTTTGAAGGTTATGAGTGTGTTTCTGAGTCTTGAATTCTAACAGTTCCGTGAGATAAGTAGGGGCTTGGCCTGTAAGGGATTTATACACGATTAATAAACACGTAAGGAGGAAGAAATGACAAACCTGTATTTCTGGAAAGAGAGCGAGAAGGCCATGAAGTGGAGGAAGACCAAGATCTGAAAGTAGCAGATCAAACAAAACATTTTTAACACTGTTATATATAAAGCCTGGAATTATTTAACATTTTTACTGCTTTATCTTAAATAGGTAAGAGATTGGTGACAGAATATCCCTTTCGCAAACTATCCCTTTCGCAAAATTATTGACTAAAATAACATCGACCATTGAAATTTGGATGTGAAAAAATGTTTAGATTGCTTTCTTTTTCATTACGAGTTTGAGAGTAATCCATTGAAACCTGGATATGAAAATAATTAATGTGTAGTCACACATTAATATTCATACACATTTCATTGGGAAAAGCTTAGGTAAGTTAAATAAGATCATTTCAAACATTTTTCTTGTATGAAGTTTTATAATTGCAAATAGAACTGATTTTTAGAATTACATCTATATTAAAATCTTGAAATTCAATTTTCTAAATTACAAAGTATCACATAATCTTCAACTGTTTGCCACATAAAACTGAAATACTCCACATTCCACAACCTTCTTCGAATCACCGTCCTTGTTTACCAGCCTAATAGTTTGTGAATTCTTTGAGTGATCTTACCTGCTCTCATCGCAGCTAATAGTGGATAAACTATGGTGTCTTTGAAGCTCCTGGACAGGTAGGCAAGATTGTTGAAAACGACACCCCCTGATTAAAGGCAAACAAAACATTGATTAGCTCAAAAGTGTGACATAAATAATAATTGTCACAAATATTAATTACTTTATTCATGAAGGGCAGCAAAGTCAGTTTCTTTATTTTTCCACTTGAGGCCTCTATGTAATTTATCAATTTATACTCAAAATAAATAAAGAGAACTGCTGAAACTGCTTATCCGATAATGGAGAGCTGTGGAGTAAAATGGAGAGCTTGAGCTTTCTATCCAAGCATAATCTTAATCCTAAGCAAAATGACAAGGAAATTAAGTGAACACACAAAAACACACAAATTTGTAATCCAATAATATAGAGTGTCATTTTTAGCTATAGCCTAAAAATAAAAATACCGATCAAATCTAAAATGAGAAATATTTTGACCAACTACATGGAGTACTGAGCTGATCCTATTTTACCACAAATTCCAAATTTCCACTAATTTTAGAGACATCACATACTGAACAGAAGACTTTTCTTTAAAAGATAACTACAAGGTCACTTTGTAATGACCAGCGCAAAGAGTTGAATACTGATACGACATACCATGATCTGAAAGCAAGGCATACAGGGTTGGTTTCAGCTGCATCGTTGCATGGATTTTATTTCCAATCAGACCTACAGAAAAGGATTGGAAGCAACAAAATCAAGTTTACCATATCAACTACCAATACAAGCATTTGAGTCCAAAACAAAATGATTAAACATTCATGGGTAGTTTTGATAATATTTTACCAATACAAAATCACTTGACAAATAATTTATAAATACACTATAGGAGACAATTAAGTTTCAGTAGTAGGCCTTTGTCATTAAATATCAAATACCATAAAAAATATTTTGGGCTAAATTTGTATTTAGGTTGAATTATTGAAGCAGAAAATAACTTTGAAAATATACTTGTTCATAAAATTACAAGTACAAAAGTTGAATGGATAATTACCATGGATAAGAAGAACTGATCCCATGTTGACACCCGCAAGTGTACATTCTGCGCCTTTACACTCTGCATGGTGATATGTTATTTTGTAAGATGTACCCATCTTCCAACTACATGGTAGGCTCGCCATGGGGTCTGCATCTTGAACAGGGTTTTCTCCTTCAGTACCATCCATTCCTGCAGCAGTTGGTGGTCCTGTATGGCTAGAACTTGTTGTTTCCTCATTCTGTAAGGATATATATATGTGATGAAAAAAGGAACATAAAATGTACAACACAAAAAAACTAGATGAATCCTTGACCACGCACGGTTAAAATTTATGCCTCCGCCATCACGCAATCAGAAAGCTATGTAGGCTTGTTTGTTCTATACCATCACAAATCAAAAACATTTTACAAATTTTGGGCACTGCGACCTTTGACCCTGTGAACCAAAAATCTCAACAGTTCTTCCTCACATGCTTATACATAATTGAGCTACATTGTGTACACACTGTAAGTTTGAAAGAAATTGGTTCAAAATTCTGTTTTAAGTTATAACAATAATGAGCTTTATCGTGTGATTTTGTACAAGTTTTTCTGCCCGGTGACCTTTGACCTTTGACCCACTGAACCCAAAATCTAATCACTTCATCCTCACATGCTTATACATACTTGAGCCAAGTTTGGTCAAAATCCGTCCAGCAGTTCTGAACTTATTGGGGTAACAAGCTATTTTGGTTGATTTTTTACAAGTTTTTTCTGCCAGGTGACCTTTGACCTTTGACCCATTGAACCCAAAATCTAATCAGTTCATCCTCACATGCTTATACATACTTGAGCCAAGTTTGGTCAAAATCCATCTGGCAGTTCTTATTGCAGTAACAAGCTATTTCGGATGATTTTTTTACAAGTTTTGTGGCCTTGTGACCTTTCACCTTTGACCAATTGAACCCATAATCTAATCAGTTCATTCTCATATGCTTATATATACTTGAGCCAAGTTTGGTAAAAATCTGTCAAGCAATTTTGAACTTATCGTGGTAATAAGGTCCGGACGGACGCACGCACTGATGCACGGACTGCCCGAAAACATAATGCCTTCGGCACCACCTTACGGTGGCGGAGGCATAAGAACATGTGAATGTGATGTATTGAATATGGCCCACTAAATAATTCTAAACATTCATTTCTATAATAGATTGTAAACAGCACAACAAAAAACTGGAAATCAAATTCAATTTGCTGAAGTAGGAAGGCCATGTTTTGTATATTCTGTCTTATTTTTTAATTTCTAACACAATATTTTAACAGCTAACAACCAATAAAAATAAATTAGTCTGATAAATCGATTAGATACTTGCATATGTATCCAAAAAGTGATGTGCTAATTCATGATGGCCTAGAAATAAACTTGAAATGTATCATGGTAAAATACCTACCTGTATGTATGAGATCAGTATTTAGACCTTACATTGACTTACATGTGCATAAAAGCCTGTTTCAACCATGAGTGCATGCACAACCAGGAATAAGGCATCATTTGAGCTGGCAGGTTGAATCTCCTCACATATCTGCTTTAAATGTAATGGGATCCTGTCACCTTCTGCATCCCTAAGGAATCAGGATACCAACATAACAAATGGTAAAAAACACTTACAAATGATTAGAGCATAAAAACATAATTTCTTAGATGTGGAAATCCAAGAAATAAATAATGATGTTTTACATGAATATGAGGGAAGGTCACCTGAACAAATAGATGAAAGACTTTCTTCAACTCAAAAGGAGTGAGAATATGCAATTGGAAGAGGGAATGTATCTATATTAAAGTAAAGACAGATATTCCATATATCTTTAGCTCATTATAATTATTTTGTTCATTTAGAGAAGATTTACATCTCAAAGATTCATTTTCACTTAAAAATATCTTGCAACTTTGGGCTTATTTACCTGCAAAGCATGGGCTCCGAAATCTTGTCTCCTTCTGCTTCTTTCTCTAGTTGAGCAAGTTGATCCCTGGCTTCCTTCTCCTCTTGGCTCATCTCACTCCCCTGGTTTTCTACTCCAGCATCCCTGTTATCTGGTCTTCTATCGACTGGTGCGTATTCACGAGGGGTAACAAGACTTCCATTGATGCGTGTATTTGGCCGGTGTTTCACTTCTGACTTTGCACCAGCTGTGTTGCTAGAAGCTGCCCCGTTTTGGCTGGAGGATGTTGATTGTTCCGATTCATTGAGGATGACTTTGATCAGGTCACCTGACACAATACCAAATGTCTCCAATGTGTCATCAGGAGATCCATTGATTGGCTCTCTCCCATTCAAACTCAATTCAAAGCTTCCTGGTTCTAATCTATTTAAAAAGGGAAAATAAACAAAAATCAAGTTATATTTTATACATAGTTAGTTTTAACCTGAGTTCCACACATGTAGGTACCGGTATGTCATGAATTTCATCAAATAAGAAGTTTGGAAATTACGTTGTCTAAAAGCACCTTCCAAGTTAATCACAAAACAATACAAAAAATTGGACACTCATAATTCACTTAATAACACAATAATCACATTTCAATCTATCAGCACAACATATGGCTGTACTTGTATTCATACATCAACTTTGCTCAACCTAAACAAAAATGAAGGTTGATAATTTATAAATTTTGTATAAAAAACATGAAAATAATAGCATGCTAAAATGCGTCCAAAATCGCAAAAATATCTATACGCTTGAATATTGGCTTTTACAGTGTTAGTAGTACAAAGCGAAGAAGAATGTGCATTACTTGTGCCAATTAGTGATTATTTTAGTCAAAGAAAGTGAGCAGTAATCTTTGAAAACTACGCATGCCCCATAATTCCAGAAGTGAGCTGGAGCAAATTCTTAATTTCCAGAAAAGCAACATTCAAATGAGGAATATCGCCAGCTGTTTGTATGTTTTTAACTCTTCAAGAACATTTTGTATTTTGAAACAAAACCTTAATTTCTACACACAAAGAAGAATGTCTATGGCAAGGAGATCTTGGTTTATGTCACATACATAGCCATAAAACATGTCTTATTTGAATCTCCTGGGGACCCAACATACATTTTTTCCAAAAGCTTTTAGAAAATCTTTAAAAAAAGTGCCTGTGTTAAAGGTATGCTATCTTTAGCAGACAATTATTCTTTGTGCACGCGCACGCTCCTAAAATAGTTAGTACATGATGCCTGCTTCTCAATTGCGACTTGCAATTTTCAATATGGAATTTTATCTTTTACATTTTCGCTTTGGCCATATCGTGCTATCTGTCTCTGCCTTTCGTTCTTATCGCTGTGACTGAGTGCGTGGAGTGTGTGTGCAAGTCCATGATGACTTGACTATCTGTCTCCAGCAATGACAAAACAGGCGGCAGTGAATGGAGTGGAGACAGATAACACGACGGCAAACCCGGAGAATAGCGACCAGATTGCGTGCGCGCGCCATGTAAAAATTGCAAACATTGGCGGCAGAAGTCCAAAATACACACAGGTAACAATCCACAAAACAAGTCCAAAAGCGACTTTTATTATGGTCCGCTCATATAAAGGCACACGTAATAAAAAGGCACGCATTCAAAATGCGCGTTTTATCTATGGCAAATACGCGCTAGAAAAACTCTGTTGCTTGTCTATGCATGGGACTAAGAAAGCCATTACGAACATATTTTTTTGCTAATGCAGTCAGGAATTGGGTACAAAATCATAAGTGTTCTTTAATAGTAATACCAATGATTTTATACTATTTCATATTAATCTTTAGAATTTATATGACATTAGGAAGTAAAAAATATAGCAATAACAGTTGATAATTATTTTTATTTGATCGGCAAAAAGCGGTGCGTGCCTTTAAATGTGTTCCAAAAACCACTACAGTTTGAAAGACGTAGTCGGAAACTGTTCCTCATGGACGATTTTTGTGTTTTTTCTGTTCACTATTTATATCTTCATAATCCTCAGAATATTCTCCTTCGAGTGATACCAGATTCAGCGATTGAATGATATATTTCACTGTTTTATATTTGCTCAGAAATAAGGTGCGTGCCTTTATAGACTTCCATCGTACAATACATTTTATAAACAGAATAATAGTTTTAAATGTTATTTTCTTTCCCCTCCTTCAATATTTCAAGAAATCTTTTGAAATCTTTATCGATTTTGGTGTTAAAAAGTGTAAACTTAAGCCAACTTTACCAAAACAAATTAATGTTTGTTGGTCGAATCTGGTGCAAAAATCATCGCCAACGGACTACCGCACGCTTCCATATAGGATTGTACACAAATTTGAGGACCCCATTGGAAATAAGCCTTCGGCTTTCATGAGATATCCTTGTCAATGTATTTTTCTTGCATTATGACGAATAAAATCAAATCAAATCAAATCAGAGTCATCGCGCACATCTGGTCGCTATTCTCCGGGTTTGCCTAACACGACAATGAATTGGCCATCTCATGAAATAAGCGGCCACCTCTCTACTACTAGTCCCGCGCACGTCTGTTTTGTGTATGGTGCTGTCACATTAATTCGCGCATCATATTAATTCGTACATCTTATGAATTTCTACAAAATCGATGAAATATTGCAAATCTAAGATCACCATCGTACAGAGCGTTGTTTATTTGCCTAAATTGGAGATTTTCTTAGCAAAAGGACCAAAAATAATGAAAATATTGCCAAAAGATCGGCAGATTTGCTTGCATTTGCAGAAAAACACGGGCCTCGCGACACTGAAGTGAATCCTTCCAATTTTCAGACAGAAATCATCAAATTTGTAAGTAAGCAGACATAGGCCTACCATTCGATTCCTTGATATTTTTTGGTCAAGCTACTGTAAATTTTGCATCTTAGATGGAAGCAATTTTATGGTAATTCTTGTTCAAAACGGGGCCTACGAATTAATATGACACAGTTTGTTGACAATTCTCGCCATTTTCCAGCATGGAGCGATGCGATCGTTTCGTCAATCGAATTTTGATATTGCGATATCTCTGTGATTCTTTCGTAGATTAATTTTATTTTTGGAAATATTTGAAGCCTAAAATATCTAGTTTCATTTCGTGCCAATATTTTAGAAAATAATTTTGTATTTTACAAGATATATTTTGATAAGTACCACAATCGAAAAATGCTTTAGAAAAAGTATGGTGCTGTCACATTAATTCGCGCATCATATTAATTCGTACATCTTCTGAATCTCTACAAAATCAATGAAATATTGCAAATCTGACATCACCATCGTAAAGAGCATTGTTTATTTGCCTAA
>BQKZ01000144.1:131895-188809 GCA_036244855.1 Temnopleurus reevesii | reverse complement strand
AGCCTTTTTTTTTTGGGGGGGGGGCATTTTTTTTTTTTTTCAAACTCGGAAGCTTAATGGTGGTGTATCATCCAAACTGGCGCGTGACAAAAAAATATATAAATGTGTTTATCAAGGAAAGGATTAATATTAGATCAAATAAATATCGTAAACTGTAACTAACACACAAAAATTAAGTCAACAGGTACAAAAGACTGTATCTGAAATCCTGTACACATCACAATATATTACACAACTGAGTTCTGGTTTACTAAGTATTTAGAGAACAGTTTTTTTAATGAAATAGTTAATGTTCGCTTCGATCTCGGGGCCGTTATATTTACCCAAGTAACCCAAACCCAAATCAAAGGTTCATATGAGAATATAATGTCTTCCTCATACAATAAATACGTTTATTGTTGCATGTGTCCATGAACCAAGGTAATGGAGCATTCTAATTAATAATGCGGGCAAACTACCCTTTTGTTTATAATTTTACACGGCGCAACCCTTCAATTTGATTATTTGTATATCGTTCCTATGATTGAACGAAGTATGAAGTACAATTATCTTGTAAATATTTCAGCGTACTTGTACCTAAAATTTTAGCGCATTTACCGTGACTGAATTTGAGACCTTTTCCCTCAGTAGCGAGATGTGACTGGTATCGTATTACAAATTATTTTTTAATGAACAGTCTATCCGCAAAATAATGATTTTTTTTTACAAGGAGCAGAAAAATAGGTGAACAGAATACTAAAAAAAAGTTTGAAGAAGATCGAACAAGCCTGAATAGAAATAAAATTAGGAATTTTGAAATATTTGAAATAATGCATGGGCAAAAAAAAAATAAGTGAAAATTTTCAGACATATTTCCTATTTCATGAAGTCAAGGGTGCACTACTACCCATTTGTGTGTGAATTTATGATGCAAAGTCATGTCTACCGGAAATACAAAGTTTGTATGATAATGCACATACTAAGAATCTTCATAATTATGAAAATATAGTTTAAGTTTTGGGGCAATCTTAATTCTTGGGGGAAAGTAACACTGGTAAATATAATAAACGGTCAATCGGGCACGTTTAGTTGCCAATTTGTATAAATGTTTAATTATGTACATTGTATAATCTTTTTATATGTTCTTCAATTTTTCTGAAACTTTTTTGTTCTGGTTCTGTTCATCTGATTTTTTTAATGTTCAAAATAAATAACGTATCTGCACCGAGTTAAGTATATTATTCATCGAAAAAAAGCGTTCTTATAGCGTGACAGACATCATGCCTTGCCCTCTCTCTCTCTTTCTCTCTCTGTTTTTCTCCTTCTCTTCCTTCTCCTTCTCTTTCCACCCCCCCCCTCTCTCTCTCGGCCCTCTCTTCCCCAATCTTTCTCCTTCTTGTTCTCTCTCTCTCTCTCTCACTTCCTCTCTCTCCCTCTCCTATCGCTCTCTTCCTCTTCCTCTTCCCCCTCTCACCCACTCTCCCCGAGGCTCTCTCGCTATCCTCCTCCCCCCACCTCTCTGTCTCTCTCTCTCAATTCGTCACCTCCTCTCTAGTTATAAACTATTTTCGAAAAATAAAGTCGAAAACACCCTTTCAATGGTTCTTTGTATGCTATTCAAATCGTAACCGGCTTGTCATTGTTGTGTCCGCACAGTTCAATTCACGGCGAATGTATCTATTTTCCTTCGACTGACTTTATTTTTCGACAATAGTTTATATCGTGTTCTACAAAATTGATATTCATTTCTTCTTTTCACTTTTGACCCATTATTTATTTTCTCACAAAAAAATAATTATAATAGATGCAATTTATATAGCGCACGTAGCCACTCTGCTGAGTGCTCAAGGCGCTTTACATAAACATATAGACTCAAATGATAACAATCAAACGTTGACTGTTCGAAAAATTAGAGCTTATATACATTTAAAAATAACAAGTAAAAATACCTCCGTGTGAAAAAATAAAATGTAGCTATCGCATTAAATGTCGTTACAATGAGAAAATATTTTGCAGTGCAACTTCGCATCACAACACGAAGTTATATAAAAGTGACGAAGGATTAAAAATATCATCATTCATATACAATTGCAGAAATAACAGTTGTGGGAAATAACAACCATCAAATTGATGCCCTTGTCATTGAAAAATTCAAATGGTAAAATATTTGCATTCCTTATCAAAAATAATATTATTTCATTAAACGAAAATGTGTATCGTTATTACTAGGTTTGGCAAGCTATGATGTTTGTTCATCCTAGTAATATGACTGGATAAAATAGTCATTGTAACATTTCAATTACATATTATATTTGTCGACATGCTGAATACATACTTTGTCCATTCATGTAACTATAGTAAATTAAACGATATCAAACAATGACTCCCTAACATAACACATTGTCCGCTTGAGGCTATCAAAGGTACAATATTGCACCTTTTTTTTTTTTTTAGTATTTTGCCATTTTTATGTATGTGGGTTTTTTTTTGGGGGGGGGGGGGGTTGCTGAGCATGCATACATCCAAAGGGTTCAATACTGCACCTTTTCCCGAAGGTTCACACTCCTTGTGCACATTTTTTCTTAGTGTGTAGGGATACTTTTTTTGTGATGAGTTCATTAATTTTCCAAGCCTACTACGGACTCATAAATATAAAACACGATATAAAGTATTTTCGAAAAGTTAAGTCGAACGCACTTTCAATGATCTTTTGTAATGCTATTGAAATCGATACCGGCTTGTCATTGTTGTGTCCGCACAGTTGAATACACTGTTTACGGATCTATTGTCTGCGTTCTAGTTAACTTTTCGGAAATAGTTTATATTGTGTTATAATTGATATATGGACGGATATCACGTGTTCATTGAAAAAAACTCACACACACAAGAATTCATTCACATTTCTACGTCAAACACGATATAAACTATTTCCGAAAAGTTATATGGGCCTCAGACAATTCAGACAGAACCGTACGCCTTGTATTCGACTGTGCGGACACAACAATCGCAAACCGGTTTTGATTGAATTAGCATTACAAAGGACCATTGAATTTGCGTTCGACTTACTTTTTCGAAAATAGTTTATATATGTGTTAATAACAGATAAATAGTTTGAGCCATGCTGGCATCGGCAAACGTTTAGCAATTTTGAAAACACATTTTCAAAAGTGCCAACCGTTCCGTGATTTTCATGAGGTGTATTTTTACATTTGTTCAAGCGTTTTAATCACAAATGAAAATGGGACCATGGATATTGGTCTCAATTCCTCAATTTCTCAGCTGATTTAGTATTCACATTTTGCCAAATATCAATATTCCGGAGCGGTTGCCATCTCTGCATTCGCTCCAAAGTCTCTGTCACATATTAGGTTCAATTAAGTTCGGAGATGCCAACTATTATGGAATATTATGCACAACATGAACTTTCATATGGATTTAAAAGCTGGGATCATTACATGACTTAGAGTACTGCTCTTAAACTGTTGCCTATCACTTTTGTTCAGGTGTTGCAATATTCACACTTTACGTTTGACCTCATGCATGATTCTGGATTGGTTGGTATCTCTGTTTAACATTCGCAACCAACGTCTACCAAGCGTTCATTAGGGACTTTTAGCAAAGGAGACGGGAGGGCCGATCGCAACGTTAGCTCGAAGGTCCGTTCCAGAAGGGTGCACAAACAATACGCTACTTCTGGAATGGACCTTACAGCTAACGTTGTGATCGGCCCTCCCGTCTTCTTTGCTAAAAGTCCCTATTAAATCTGTAAGACGGTCCGTGAATGCAAAAATACGGAGGAAAGATATTGATAGACGTTGACTAGAGCGCCCGGCCGTGCCGTATCTCGACTTGTGCAAATGTTAGCGTAAGGTAAGCAACTCACATTATTTCTTCGTTCACGAAGCGTCTTTCAAACATCATGATTGCTGGGCAGAACCTTCCCTATAATCAAACGTGAGATTGAGCGTCCTTTACAAGATGCCATGGCGAGTTGAATAACTCGCCTTCGCACTACACGTATGAGGTTCCGTATATTTTCCAATTTGCCAGCCTTCGTCCGCCCTACTTTGAGAAATCGCAATGCTCAACTGTCATAATAATATTCAATGAACGGTTAGTCATCGGTGTGTGAACGTTTTGGAAACGCTTTGATCATCGTTGCTTCCGGATGTTCAATGTCGTCACAACGTCAATTGGAATTATTTAGTCATCAAAAGTTTGGTAATTGAATAATTCTTGCCTTATCCCAACATGGATAAACACTGATTGACAGTGCTTTACCGGGAAGCTGAGAAGTCATCGTTGCCTCCCGATTGGTAAACGTCGTGGTAACGTTACGATGAGCGATTTTAGTTATCACCGCTTCTGAATGGGTAACGTCGATGAAACGGTACTGTCAGAGAGCGTGTTTGTCATCGTTGATTCAAGATGGTCATTGCTGTTGCAACGTTACTGGGGTTGCTTTTCTTTCCATTATATGCTCGTCGTTGAATATGAGCGTTATGAGGAACTCTTTGGGTCATCACTGAACCCGGAGGGGGGGGGGGGGGAGAATTATCATCGTTTTAATCGTTTTAGCAACAAGCGTTGGCCATCATTGTGAGAATGTTGTGGTGAGAGATGTGTTAAACGTTGCTTCTATAACTGTTTACTCCGTTACCATGGTAACTGGCAGCGTGAACATGATATATATTAAGTAAGTCCATGCATGCTTAGTAGCATTCATCAATGCGGCTACTATAAGTTCTTTATTGTCGTTGGGTTGACACTGTTACGGTTGAAGATCCTCAGGAAGATGACCTTGATGATTCTGAGGATCAGGAAGAGGACTTCGAAGACACTGATGAAAGACATCCCGATGTACAAGCCCATGAGACCTCCAACACTGCCGAGAACACTCGGGATCTGGTAAAAAAAAAAGGGAAAGACCAATTACACTGTAGTTTTCAAATTCATTATGATGATAATAGTAATAGTAATGATGATAATAATAACAATAATAGTAATAGTAATGATAATAATCACAATAATAATAGTAATAGTAATGATAATAATAATGATAATAATAATAATAATAATGATAATAATAATCATGATGATAATAATGATAATAATAATAATAATAATGATAATAATAATAATAATACACGGCTTTTATATAGCGCTTATCAACTCTTCATTAGAATTCTCTAAGCGCTCTACAATTGCAGCATTATTACCCTGGCTTTAGCCCGGCAGCCACTTTATTAGCGCACTTTGCATTTCAAGGAAAATATTCCTACCAGGTACCCATTCACCTCACCTGGGTTGAGTGCAGCACAATATGGATGAATTTCTTGCTGAAGGAAATTGACGCCCTGGGTGGGATTCGAACCTACAACCCTCTCGTTGAAAGGCGAGAGTCATGACCACCATGAACAATAATAACAATAATAATAATAATAATGATACTACTACTACAATACTACTACTACTACTAATAATAATAACAATAATAATAATGATGATAATAATAATAATGATAGTGATAACACTGGTCAACAGCAAATTTGTTGTCTGTGATTTTTCAGCTGATTTACGGTATGGTAAATCTGAGGTGCTGAATCCAAAAATCACATTGGTCAAGTTTCCGAGCTATCCCCACATGTTGTTTTTTATGTTTTGTACACTTGAATGCATGTTTGGAGCACTTTTAAAGGGTTTGGTGGGCTGAAATGTCATGGAAAATTGATATTTTTGTTAGAAATGATCATACTAATGGCAATAAATATCCTGGTCCAATATTTTCTGGTAATTATGTTGAAAATCCCTCAGTTTGAAGCTGTGAAACCTTTCGTTAAAATCCTCAAAAAATTGGATGGGGCAAAGTATAAAGTTATTGGACAAAAACTGAACTGGAAGACCAACCAAAATACTTATTTTTCAACATAAGAATATGAATTAAATAAACAAAACAAAAAAAGTTTGAAGAAAAACAAATAGAATTTGTGAAATTTATGAATTTTTTATTTAAAAAAATGATGAAAATAATAAACACCATTATAGACCAATTGGCAACTTCCGTGACACCTTTTATTACCAGATGTACTATGTTATCATGTTTATATAAGAAAATTGTGGATATATATATTTATATTTATGACAATCTATTAATTAAAATGATAACATCTTATGAAATTCAATTGTTTTAGTACATGAAATATTATTCAGTTTCATAAAAATGGAAATATTAAAATGTTTGTTAAATTTCCTTAAAAATCTGAACATTCTGAGTTTTTTTTTAATTATAGGTATCTATTCTCATCCATGGATAAAGGATAAATGGTGAACGGGCCATTATCTTATCACCAAATTTGGATATTTGTATAGTGATTTTGCCATTATTTTCATCACTTTTTATATTATTAAAAATTCTGCATTTTCTCTTTACCTCTCAAATTTTCCTTAAACTTTTTGGGTCTTTTTTACTACATTTATGTTCTGCTGTTCATAAATAAATATTTTGGCTGGTCTTACCCTTTAATTTTTGAAAAAGAAAATAACCATATGAATTCCTCATCCGAATTTTTAGAGGATTTTGAGGTTTCATGGCTTCAAACTGAGCCATTTTCAGCAAAATTACCCATTATTATATGACTTTAATATTTCTTCCTATCAGTATAATCATTTCGAACCAAAATATTCATCTGCCATGTCATTTTATTCCATCAACACCTTCCTAAAGGGATCTACACACGTGTACATGTGAACAAAACGTAAAAAAAACATGTGGGGATAGCTCGAAAACTTGACCTGATTGGACAAAACCGATGTGATTTTTGGATTCAGCGCATCAGATTCACCCTGAATCAGCTAAAAAAATCACAGACAACTTTCAAAAAGTAAAATTTTGTTGACCAGTGTAATAGTACTAATAAATGGCTTTAAACAACATTATTACCCTAGCAGTGTAGCTTTTGGGCGCATACGCTTTTTCAATGTTTTTCAATGTTGCAACCTGCTAAAGCCTGATAACGATGAGTGTAAATTTTCAGCTCATGCACACCTATAAGTTCGATGTTTGCACTGACAACATATTATCATTATATTTATAATCAGTACTGTATTTCATTATTATTCATTTAATATCTCTCTGGTATCTTACATTTTTATTACACACCATAAAAACGATAAATCACAAAACAAGGAGGATGGGTGTGTCATCAATTGTTGGAAGAAAATGAGATTCCACTTAATTATTTCTTTTAATAAAAACAGAATTATAACTAAAATTATCAACACTGAAGAACGAATAGTGCTTACCGTATACACCGGTACCATTTCCACGAATTCGTAATTTAGGTCTTCATAAAAGATTTTCAGACGAATCAGGTTTTTCCTGTAATGTGTCATACAACAAAATGGAAAACGAGAAACAAGAAAATAAATTTTTTGCGAAGTGTACTTTTAAACTTGGTAGCAAATGGCATTTTTAATTCAAGTCGGTGTATGTGTGTATTGTTTGTTTGTTTTTGTGTTTTTTTGGGGGGAGGGGTGAGCAAGGCTCAGTATATGCGGATCAGAAGGTTAATGACTGACGCTCGGCTTGCGTTCAAAAGGCGTACACCGCTCGTCAGTCCACCGGACGGCCTGACCATTTGTACGTCCAGTAAGCGTTTTTTTTTAATTAAAAGGAGAGTCTACGCAAAAATAATATTTCTTCAACAGGAGCAGAAATATTAGATGAACAGAACAAAAAAAGGTTTTTAGAAAAAATGGACAACTAATAAGAAAGTTATGAATGTTTATATAATTAGACAAATTAGCAGCTGATGACGTCACAGGTGCACAACTGACCTTTATTACATTCATATCTATGTCATAAAATGTTACCTTTTCCCCAAAAATATGATTTACTCAATACTGTAACCATAGGATATCTTTAAGACAGATATGTAGATCCTCTATTTGCATGTTTACATTCATAAAAACTTCGCAACTTTCTATAAAAATGATGGATTTTCCACTATATTTATAATGAAAACTCTGGTTAGTTGTGCACCCATGATGTCATCAAATTGGCAACACCTCGGGAAATTTCGACTGATTTGTCCATTTTTTCAAATGTTTAGAAATGCATAACTTTTTTATTACCTGTCCGATTTTCTTCAAGGTTTTTTTTTGTTTTACTCACCAATTTTTTCTGCTTCTGTTAAACAATTATTATTTTGGGGTAGACTCTTCTTTTAAACAACAAACACGCTGGGCCGACATAGGGGGTGTTGCTCAAAGGTTGCAATTGATCGTAAGTTGCAGTTGATCGGTACGCGCCAATCAAAATCATTGTTTCATGCGCGTCTTGTTAAATGCGCACACCACGCGCGAATGAAAATGCGCGTTACAGTTTGCAAAGTTGCAGNAGATGAACAGAACAAAAAAAGGTTTTTAGAAAAAATGGACAACTAATAAGAAAGTTATGAATGTTTATATAATTAGACAAATTAGCAGCTGATGACATCACAGGTGCACAACTGACCTTTATTACATTCATATCTATGTCATAAAATGTTACCTTTTCCCCAAAAATATGATTTACTCAATACTGTAACCAAAGGATATCTTTAAGACAGATATGTAGATCCACTATTTGCATGTTTACATTCATACAAACTTTGCAACTTTCTGTAAAAATGATAGATTTTCCACCATATTTATAATGAAAACTCTGGTTAGTTGTGCACCCATGATGTCATCAAATTGGCAACATCTCTGGAAATTTCCACTGATTGTCCGTTTTTTCAAATGTTTAAAAATGCATAACTTTGTTATTACTTGTCCGATTTTCTTCAAAGTCTTTTTGTTTTACTCACCAATTTTTTCTGCTTCTGTTAATTTTTTTTTGGGGGTAGACTCTTCTTTTAAAGAAAAAACACGCTGGGTCGACATAGGGGGTGTTGCTCAAAGGTTGCAATTGATCGTAAGTTGCAGTTGATCGGTACGTGCCGATCAAAATCATTGTTTCATGCACGTCTTGTTAAACGCGCACACCACGCGCGAATGAAAATGCGCGTTACAGTTTGCAAAGTTGCAGTTGATTTGCAGTTGATTTTGAGCAACACCCCCATAGGCTAATAAGATGTGAGTCGAGCTTAAGGCTGCAGGTATACAGGGAGCGTATGCATGAATTTACATCGCCTGGGTTGAGTGCAGGAATATATGAACGTTTTTTAAATATATATCATACCTGCTTAGTTCAGGACTCTGTAGAATGCGTATAATATTTTCACTTGCCCCTGACTCATTCAACCGACGGATTAGATGTTCCTGGAAAAAAAAAAAAACAATTTAAAAATAACCATTACGACTCGCTTAAAAAAAGTGTTCAGTGGTGTTCGACAAGAAACTTTGCCAGTGGAGTTGGAAAAATCTTAGAATTAAAAAAAAGAGTCTACCCAAAAATAATAATTTTTTTAACAGCAGCAGAAAAAGTTGGTGAGTCAAACAAAAAAAAGTTTGAAGAAAATCGGAACAGTTATAAAAAAAAAAAGTTATGAGTTGTGCACCATGACGTCATCAGTTGCCAATTTGTCTAAATATATAAACATTCATAATTTTATTATTAGTTGTCAAATTTTTCTCAAACTTTTTTGTTCTGTTCATCTAATGTTTCTGCTCCTGTTGAAGAAATATTATTTTTGGGAAGACTCTCCTTTTAAGGTTGCAAGGATCCTGATATAATCACGTGTGTGCACAATGCGTGCGACCAACAGCTAAGCGTCTCGTTTTGGGGGCATATATGCACATATGTTAAATTCGATTAACATTTGGCAAACTTTGGTTAAATGATGCAAATTTATCATTGGTCATTCAAAAGGGTAGAAATCTGTTTCACGCTCTCACCCAAAAGCATACATAAGGTTTGATCATATTCTTATAAACACAAAATATAGCCAAATATTTGAAAAATATTGATACATGACATTGTACTGTTGATCAGTGTTGATAATTTTCTTCAACTTGATGCACCCCTCTGTACAACGGGATACTGTTTTTAGAAGTATTTAATCCTATCTCATGAGTTTTTCTTTCATATGTTGAAGATGATGTATAGATACATATATGTATGTGTATGCCTAATAGCTAATTTCTCGGTTCTATACTGGGAATATAATATGTTAACTAGTCATTTCAATTACACTCAATCAGGCGACGCGCCCATGGTTCACAACCCGTTAGGCCCGACCAATTTTGAGTTTTGGCGCCCCTGACGTGATCACAAGTAAAGTAAAAAATTGATCCCTGTGTAACGTATAATTTTTGCACCCCTACCATCGGGGATCAATCCCCCATAACCCTCGGATAACCTATTGAAAGGTCTAAAATATCACTGAAGTATAGTCATATTATACATAGGAGCGATGAAATGTATAACATTTTGGTTTTATAATGTCGTAGGTACAATTTCTATTAAATAAAGAATAGAATTAAGAAAGAAAAGGAAACTCATACCTCGTATCTTTCCGAAGGCCACACTGACGATGAGGGCGTCCTTACATATTTAAATTCCCTGTCGAACAAAATGAATGAAAAATTTAAAATAATATTTGTACGTATGATATAGGCTCTATACATATTTCGGACTTCATGTTCGGGAAGCGGAAATATACCGGAGGACTTGTAAATTAATATGATTGGCGCCATTTTTTTGAGGGATTAACCAAAATCTCCTTCTAATGGCCGAATTGCACATTTGCGTTTTTAGCCTGCGTCGGTCCAGCGTTTTTGAAAATTTAAAACGCTCCTCGAACGTAGAGTATACACTGATCAGACGGTGGACCGACGTTCGACTTGCGCTTGAGGAACGTACGTTCTAGAACGTCAGTCCACCGTATGACCTGCGTCTTTGTAGGCCAAGGGAGCGATTTAATTAAAACAAATCTGGGAGGACGCTGGCTAAAAACTCAAAGGTGTGAGTCGACCTTCATAACTCTAATATCCTAGTTCTAAGGAACAATCTATCCAGGGATTGTCGAATAAAACGGCTTTCTTTCCCTGATAGGCGCAAGCCCCCTCCTTTTTTTTTAATAAGAGGGGCGTAAGATGACAGATTGAGGGTACCCGGATATGACCGTCACATGCAACTCAACTGAGTCACTCCCTGCAGTATTTTATTTAAACATTTATTTAGGATTACATGAAAAAAAAACTTCTTTACATCATGGTCCTGAGATTAAAAACATAAACATAAAATAGCAAGAACATTGGAATAGTTAGGTTCGAAATTGCCATGGATTACCTGCCGTAGTTTGAACAGATTAAGATCGTGAGTGGGGAGGTACAAGGTAAACACATTGATGTGGGGTTACACTGATAGCTCTGCAGAGTGTGAGTGTTGGTATGGAATGACTATGCCTCGTCTTCTGAGCTGCAATATAACCTTGTACCGAGAGGTACTCTTGTTAGTAGTGAATGACGTAGATCTTTCAAGCGCTAGACATTGAGAAATGGTTTAGTGATGACTCGAGATTATGATGAGGATGACGACAATGATGATTGATGTTGATGATGATGATGATGATGATGATGATGATGATGATGATGATGATGATGATGACGATGATGAAGATGGAGATGATGATGTTGATGATGATGAAGGATGATGATGATGATGATGATGATGATGATGATGATGATAATGGTGATGATAATGATGACGATAAGTGTGATGATGATGACGATGATGAATGATGATGGTGACGATGATGGTGGTGATGACGATGGTGATGGTGATATTGTTGAGTGTCCAATATTTTCCTACTTACTCGCACGGAGGAGGGCAGCTACACGGCAATTTTTCATCCAGATGCAGCTCTTCAACAAACTTTCGGCAAATTTCTGTATGTTGTTTGAAAAAAAAAAATATTGTTTCAACTTTTAGTCTTTAGTTATTCTTTTGTCGCAAAGTGAGGATTTAAAGATATGCATAGCTTTTCTTTATTTGCGAGCCCCAGCTCCCTGCAGAAAATAATAATGGTTTAAATTTACGACACAGACGAATCCAGGAAAAATAAGGGACTCGGACCCAAGTGGCGGTGCATACAGCATGTACGAGCTGCAGTCCCAGAGTCTTTTTTTTTAGGGGGGGGGGGTTGCTCTTCACAACCTCCCTCCTTTCGAATAAAACCCCTTCTTTTCTATCTCCTCATTTATTAAACACCCTCTCCCCCTCTTTTCAGTTAAGCTCCCCCCCCCCCCCCCCCCCCCATTCGTGATCCTGCATCAGCCTCTGATACTGTTTCCTTTGTGGCACTCTGGTTTTTACAGTGTATAAATTAATCATGCCAATCATTTCCAAATTTATTTCTTATAAAGCTCTTCCATACACTCAATATTCATGTCCAGATAATATATTCATTC
Organism: Temnopleurus reevesii; assembly: GCA_036244855.1. Lineage (NCBI taxonomy): Eukaryota > Metazoa > Echinodermata > Echinoidea > Temnopleuroida > Temnopleuridae > Temnopleurus > Temnopleurus reevesii. Next base: position 176,434 of record BQKZ01000144.1, on the reverse strand, counting down.
ATCTTCCACACACTTAAAATCCGCCCCTTCGATTGGTCGAAAGTTAATCACGTAATGAATTGAAGTTTTCACATCCGTTTTGAGACGTTTTATCTTTCCACAGCTTCGCCTCTGAAAGACCGCTGAGCAAAAGACCGGCGTCCAAGATTGACTCAGAATGGAAAGTTTATCTCTTCTTAGTCGCAAACTATAATTACTTGCTTTTTGACGCACTCTGTATACGCAGGAATTCAAGGAATAGTGATACTGACGTCGACTACGTTAGGCGTGCGCTTGATCAACGTACACAATTCTTTTGTCGGTGTAACGGGCCTCCTGCGCAAATGGCTTGTCAAATAAATCTAATTGACGCTAATCTTAAGATACTTACGATGTGTCTGTTTGACTACGTCACACTTAGTCGGGAATTCGTCAAAGAACTGATCATCAACGCATTCACACAAGTCTCTCAAATGCAGTTGATAGCAATTCTTGTTGCACGCCTGAGTCGAGTAGTCGAAGTTACTCGCGGAACTGAAATTGGTGTTTTTGCCGTCGTGTGTGCAATTCGTGTAATAGCCTCCCAAACGTTTGATGAATTCCTGAAAGGAAGAACAATTTCATCGGACAGATGACAAAAAATTACATTGCATAGGCGTGGCTAAGGGCGAATGGACTGGCCAATGATGTCAACATGGGAATAATGGATAATCCGGCACCGATAGGGGGCCAACTTCCCCATCCCCATGGATCTGCAAATAGAATTGCAGTCTTTGTTTCTCCCCATCCCCCCCCCCCCAAAAAAAAAAAGAATTGGGTGGCCGCCATTGAGCACTGGGTCATCATCTGCGGGCCGCTGATCACCAACAATTACCAGACGGTTTAAAAAAATGATCTTATAGACATATCCCGCAAATATTAAATCCTCACAAAAATAGGCAGCGGACTACTACAATGTATCTTTAGGGGAAAGGTCAGACTCGTTAATGAGGGGCACGAGTTCCTCTTTCCATAGCTTTGGAAAACATAAACTACACTGAGGCCTGATGGCTACAACTGCACGGGGATACGGCCGATGGACTCAAGCATGACAGCGGTCATACTAAAAGCAAATAAGTGCCGAAGAGTGCCAAATAGTGCCGAGGAGTAACTTTTTTTGCACTCTTCTGCACTTTTCGGTCTTTAGTATAGACTCCATGTCAGTAATGGCGTTTCCGCTACACATTAATCGGCGGATCAGTCGCTTTGACCGGTGGGCCATGCTTGTGTCGTCATATATTGGACGCCGTTCACTGCCAAGTGACCAAATTACAGTGGGGGTGAATGTTAATACAAATACACAGTGGTTACATCCTGGAACCTACCTGTCGAATGCCAACAGACGTTTCTTGCCCGGTTGGCAAGGCCAGGGCCGTGTCTTCCGGAAACGGATGTTCATTGGGATGATGAATGCTGACCTTTGCCCCCGTGTGAGGAGACAATATTCCCAGATACTCAGGTTGCTCGACGAAAAGAGTCAAGTGTAAACCTAATTAAGACAGAAAATGAATGTATATAAATTTAATGCAAAGACAACTGCATTGCCAAAGATAGGCAACTTCCACTGAACTGGTTTTCAGAGCTGGTTTAGAATCCCAGATTATATGACCGTTCACATTTATTGTTAAACTAGTTTCCATTAAATCTGAGAGGACAACCATTTCGTAATATGAATGAGGTGTACTTTTATATCAATTCAAGGCTTTCAATATGAGCAGGATTAGTGAACAGTTGAGAGTTTGGTTATTGTGGTCGGGTTTGCTCTAACTTTTTTTTTGTCAGCTGTTGCATGATCCATATTTAATTCATGCGCTCATGCATATTCCGTATAATGGCGGGCATTTGTCATTTAACCGTTATCTGCATCGTTTAACAACATAGATGAATGAATGAAAGAACTTTATTACCAAAAAATTGAACACAATGAAATACAAACATGTATATAATCACAATACATTGGTAAAAGGACACCAAGAAATAGCAAAACTGCTAGTAGGGTATGGCGCCCAGGTTCATTATGTAAAATATACTTGAACACACAAAATAATGTTGATATGATACAACACTGATATAAGAAGTGATAATGATGGATTATATCATAAATTCGGGACGAATCTTGTAGCATTTTATAAAAGTACATGTATTACATCACGGTGTAATTTCTCTTACAGTCGCACATTAACAGCCGCTAGTATTTTTTCTTACCGTTTAGTCCTCCCGTTTTGCCCGTTTGAATATTTCTCTTCTCCGTCTCGTTCATACTATACCCGTTGAAAGTGAAGCAGTTACCATAGTAACGGTTCTGCCACGTCTGGAAATCCCGGCTGTATATAGAAGTAACGAGGAGAAAACGAGAGAAAGAGAGAGAGAGAGAGAGAGAGAGAGAGAGAGAGAGAGAAAGAAAGAAAGAGAGAGAGAAAGAGAGAGAGAGAGAGAGAGAGAGAGAGAGGGAGAGAGGGGGGTGAGAGGAGGAGAGGGGAAAGACAGAGAGAGAGAGAAGGGGAGAGAGAGAGGAGGGGGTGGGGTATAGAAAAGAGTTGGTGGGGAAGAGGTAGATAAAAATAATAGCATTACAAGAGAGCAATGAATTGGCGTTCGACTTAATTTTTCAGAAATAGAGTATATTGTGTTTGGGTACATCATCATGAGAATCTCCTGCACAAGTTATTTTAGGTTGTAGCTTTACCATAACTCATTTTCTTCACACAATATGTGGTGTACATGTATTATGTTCATGATACAATATTTCATTTCATCTAGATTTAAAGACAAATTTGTGGGCAAAATATTCGCGTTTACCAGAATTTTACTTGAGCTTTCAACTGGCAAGGCACTCACTTGATATCACACTGTCGTCGATCAAAGGTACACTGCAGGACAAAATCCTCCAGCTGGTGACCATACTGTCTGAGTTCCTCCCTGGTGGGTTTGACGGTGTCCAGAAAATCACTGTAGTCGTCGGCCCTTGAGGCCTCGTAGAACCCCTGCCAGTCGTTGCCGTCATCCACACCGTCCCAGTAGTCGATGAACTCGAAGGATTCAAAGAGTGATGGGTCATACCACGACCAATCGCTGTAGCGCAAGCCTTGTGAGCTGGAGAGGTCGGAGAAGGAGGAGCTTGAACGGTGCCAAGACGACGACGACCGCGATGATGGATCGTAATCAGACGAGGATGACGGTCTCGACGATGATGACGAAGGGTTTACGTTACTTGATGATGATGCGTAGTCGGATGATGCGGACGACGCGGACGACGCGGACGACGCGGACGACGCGGACGACGCGGACGACGCGGACGACGCGGACGACGATGACGAAGGGTTTTCAAACGATGATGATGATGATCCCCGGGATGATGACGACGGATTATACGAGGATGAACTGTCATCGAACGATGATGACGATCGGTATTGACTAGACAAGCTGCTGTAACCCCCTACAGACGAACTCCCAAAGCCATTCAGAAACCCAGAGGAAAACCACCACGAGTAATCGTAGTCCGACCCGCTGACACCGCCGTCGAGGTTGACGAGGCCTTCGAACCGGGTGCTGGCCAACTGCGATCTCCGCATCATGTTCGCGTTGCACACCGTGACCGCGGGAAACGGCAAGCTCGGCCGCCCCACGATGTCGATCTTCGTCGCGTATGGCCACTGGAAGAAGTCCTTGACGATCATGTTGCCTTGGATGATGAAGACGACCATGAAGGAGATGCAGATCGTCAGCCACACGAGGCGGTAGACGGGGTTGTCTTTGTTGACGACGAACTGGAGACCGTGGATCGTTGTTTCGTTGCCGAAGTCTGTCAGGGACTTCTTCACCGTGTCTCTCTCCTTCATTTTGATGCGATGGTGTTGATGAACAGCTGGCAGAAAATTATATTTCTGTGGATTGACAAGAAAAATATTTTATTTGAAACTATGTCGTAAACCGTCGCAACGTTGCATAAATTTACAATTTTTCTCATGGTAGATAAGATCTTGTGAACGCTGCATAATTACAGTAACATATTTGCAAAGATGTGAATGCTTTTTCCATTTTAAATGTCATTTACACTATTGTAAGCAATTACACGTTGTAAATGTTTGCGAAATATTGCAAAAACGACTTAGCAATTCATTGCAATTTCACAGGAAATAAAATATTATCATGTATGTTCATCGTTTATTATCACATAGCATTTTGCAACCACTTTATAAGTATTTGCAAACTCTCGCGATGTTCTCGCTGTATTCCCTTCAAACTTCATTATCGAATCATCGAAATCAACATTGTCGTAATCACATTCACCCGTGGGGGCTAAGGCATAAGGCGATATTGTTTGAGACTATTTACGAATTACAAATCGCAATGGATCGTAAACACGAAGAATATGTAAAACCTTGCATACTGAAGAAGGAATATTACACTTTTCTGAAAAGGTATAACATTGCAGGTAAAAAGGTGCTCCCATGTGCAATATTGCATTTTTTTCTAACTGTGTAACGGTATGCAAAATGCATTTGCGTTCACAGTTATACATGTGAACATAATACTGTATTACGGTAACTTATCAGAAATGCAATGATTACCTGCTCTACTTGTCATAGAATTTGCCATAAATTTACAACATTCACAGAAAAACGTTATAAGAATTCAAGATTACTCATGTGTTTAAAGCTCCTAACGATCATGGAGAAATAACATAGATAGGAAAGGAATTTTAATGACCCGCGATATACAATTAAAGACATTGTGCTGCACTCAACCCAGGTGAGGTGAGTGGGTACCTGGTAGGAATATTCATTCCTTGTAACGCCAAGAGCGCTAATAAAGTGGTTGTCGGGCTAAAGCCAGGGTAATAATGCTGGAATTGTAGAGCGCTTAGAGAATTCTGCATAAAGAATTGATAAGCGCTATATAAAAGCCGTTCATTATTATTATTGTCACATATTAAGATTTTGCGATTTACAAGCTGACCAATCGAAGATGTGTGACATATATCATTTTATTCAGATAGACGAGAAACAACAAGAGCAAGAGTGCAAAAAAGAGAGAAAATTATACAGAAACTATCAAGATATCTATTAAAATTGTATAACGCGTTCACTGTCACCGTATTACTGCTCAGTGTGCATGTAGGTAATATTTATTAATTTTACCTTTTTTTAAGCATTAAACATTGATTTTGAAGCTTAATATATTCACAGCTCAGTTTTATACACCGTCACTCATTTAGGTAGCATTAACAATTTCGCAGTTAAGAATTTTTAAACGAAAGCAATGTTGAACAATGTCTTTTAATAAAATTCCCTGAATAGTTGATTTGATCTGATTTCATTTATTTCACATGTGATTTCACATTTTTCTAATTTCAGTGTGCAAATAAAAACGATCAACGTGATAAAATTAAAAAAAGGAAAAAAAAAATGTAAAAAATGTAAGTTGTAATCAAACGACACTTTAATTGGCGTAAAATCAATTGACCACTATGAGTTTTTAAACTGAATAAATATTATCGATAAGATTACAGACATTTGTCAACTTCGATTTTGTTTAAAAACGCCATATTTGAAATCATACCTTAATGGTGTACATAAACTAAGCTGTGAAAATATTCTGCTTCATAAGCAACATTTAGTGCTTAAAAAACAGGAAAATTGAGAAATAAAATACATAGGCACAATGTGCCTTTAGAGTTTCCTCCTATTTTGCATTCCTTGCTGTTGTTTTTCATCAATCTGAATACAACAACATCGGCCACACATCTTGATTTGAGATTTTTTTTAATAACTAAATCTTAATATGTTATAAAAACCGAATTGAATGATGAACAAAGGAAAACTAAATGTATTACAAGCGAGTTCAAGCGATCAACTGAAAATCTACTTGTTGATTTGAACGCAACTATATTGAAATTGACCGGGAAAACCTGTACTACAAGTTCGTAGCATCTTCCAAACCTATAGGAGTACTAAATGATATATATACTTACTCGAAAGACGTCAGAATATTCCAATATAAGCGCTCAACATGGTGTCATCTGGTGTCATGGTGTCGAAACTTCATTTCTCGCTACATTCCTTTACATCATCACAGCTCAGAAGAGTTCCGTTATTTGTCATAAAATACCCATTTGATGGAATGATAGGTGTAGGTTAGGCCCAAAAAGGGGGCATTATTTTCTTTGTTCCAGTTTAGTAGACTCCATCCTATTAAGGAATTTGGCCATCCCGCGTTCCAGATGAGCGCATCGTCTGAAAAACTTGGGGGAGCGATTCTTGAAAGCGCCTTAAACTATTCTTGTGTAGTAAAACTCTGAACCCCCCTACAGATACGTCAACCTATTTAATGATCTAGAAGAAAAGATTAGTCTTTACCTGAAAAAGTATTAACATTTTGTGAACAGGATTTGGGGAATATTGGAACATTTACTTAAGGGTTCAAGCGCGAATGGCTCTGAAACCCATTGCAATTTAAGATAGTATAGTCAGACAGAACGTAACCTAGCTCGGCTTTGATGATCCTATTTTGTTCTGTTATCATATTTAAAACTTCCAGTCCACCCCCGCAAATTGACAAAATTTCGGCATATGGTCATTCAATTTAAAAAAAGATTGGAATAATGAATAAAATAAATACCTATACAGCCTTTTCAATTTGGCCACTGACAATTCCATGTTTTTTCTCAATGTCTTTGAAATTAAAAAAAAATAATAAAAATCGAGTGTTTTCGATTTTTTAACAGCGCCACTTCGACCTTGCTCTTTCCCTTTCTTGTCGAACGCCATACAGAGTATGGCAGCAGATTCCATCACTTAAAGGGAAACCCACCCCTGGGATCATTTAGCTCATATTGAACATGTTGAATGAAGAAAAATCAAGTGAACAAACTCTGAAAATTTAAGCAAAATCGACCAATCCGTTCAAAAGTTATGAATTTTCAAAATCATAGAGATATGACGATCCTTACCGGTCATGGGGGTCCGTGCGATCGGCAAATTCGACGGAATCTGTGACGTCATGTCGGACAACTCCTCATTCACTCTGCATACAGAATTTCATATTTTCTCCCTTTTTCGGAAAAGACAGCAAAATGCAAATTTTTGGTTGAGGTATAGCATTTCTGTATTGATTCTGCACGTATTTTGAGAAGAATGATGCAGCAACCTTACTCTAAATTTTACATTAATCCATTTTTAAATATTCTATATACAAAGTGAATGAGGAGTTGTCCGACATAACGTCACAGTTTCAGTCAGTGTTTCCGATCGCACGGATCCCCATGAGCGGCAGTGATCGTCAAATCTCTGTGACTTTGAAAATTCATAACTTTTGAACGGTTTGTCCGAGTTTGCTCAAATTTTCGCAGTTTGTTCATCTTATTTTTCTTCATTCAATGAGACCACGATAACTCTAGGGGTATGACGCGACCTGGAATGGAACACGTGACCTTCCTGTTCGTGAGGCAAGTACTCTGACTACTGATTGAACCATTACACCGGTATCCATGGCGTCCACAATAAACAAGCACCGTAATTTGGAACAGAACCAAGAACCATTGGTTGGGAAAGGAATAAAGCCATTATATCCTTCATCAATATACCTGAGCAGTTAGCCGGTTAGGGACGAAACAGTTTGACAAAATTTACAGCTCCCATTTAAGCATGCATAATAGCTCTTTCCTTTATCACACAGCCGAAATTAGGTTCCCTGTTTATTCATCGAACAGATTCAACATTTTCTCCGTAGAGTATGATTGAAAAAAAAAGATTCTTTTGTATGGATAGAGCCATTGCGAACGCTTGAATGGAAGTTGTTTACTTTGTCCATTTCTTCCTTGCTGCTCACAATGGGCATTCTTTATAAGGTCGATTGTAAAATACCCGAATTATCCGGATTGACAAGAAAAATAAATCTTATAGCAGACAAAAAAAATGTCCCGCCGTCTGTATTGTGCAACAATGCAAATGTACTCTCGAATCGCGTTCCAATTAAAGCTCCAGTCACACATTATGTTCGTTTGTAATAGTGATAAATAATGATGATGTTAATAATAACAATAATAACATTTCTTAGATGGCACTTTTCCCATACGGCCGAAATCCCTCTTACAATAATATTACCGCGGTCCAAGGATAGATCAACAAAATCAACCGCACATAGTGCGTTTCTAGGCTCCTGGGTGAGCTTCCACATTGTCAGCCTAAGTTACAGTGGCTAGACAACCTTCATATCCTACCAGTTACCCATTTACACACCTGGGTTGAGTACAGCACAATGTAGACAAATTTCTTACTAAAGGAAATTAACGCCATAGGCGAGATTCGAACCGCCGACCCTTAATTTGAGAAGCGAGAGTCAGAACCACTACACCACAACGCTTGCAGGCAAAAGTAATGATTTGACCCGCGTCTACAATTCAAAACACGCTCTCTGTGCAAAGAAAGATAGACGTAACGCATTTGTCTGACATTGAATATACATTCAGTTCGCGCTTGACGTTCGCAAACGTTAGCATCTGCCAAATGTATCCCCTGCGTATTCATGCTGTCAGGGAGCGTGTCGATTTCATTTAGACTGAGCATATACGTCTTGTTTTAAATGGAAATATGCGACTGATTCTAAGTCAGGAAGGTACCATCTGGACCATTTTGCTGGACTAACAAAAAATGACTAACATATAGTCCATCATGATTAACCAGATTTTGTTAGTCTATAGTGACAAGCTTTATATCATTCCAGCAAAGCCATCAAAAATCAAGCTGGTTGCTGGACTAACAAAATGCTGGGCCCCGTAAAAATATAAAGGTTTCTTAACCCATTGACTACTGAATTCTGTTATACCCATAAACTTTGTGTAGGGATTCCCGGTTCCAGTAGTCAAAGGTCCTTAACCCATTGACTACTGAATTCTGTAATACCCATAAACTTTGTGTAGGGATTCCCGGTTCCAGTAGTCAAAGGGTTAACGATCGCACGATTGACATCAATCGCAAGTCTATGGACAATCATGTACTAAACATCTGTTTTATGTCACAGGCCCCTGGTCATACATACAGGACTAAGCTTGTATGTTGGTCAACCTTGTTAGTCATGCAAACTTGTCGAGATGGCATCGTTTGTACAAACTAAAGCCCCGGTCACATAGGACCCCGGAAGCAACACGATTCACCCCGACTCTTTGTCAATTCACAGTTAACTGCCTCAGAACAACGAGTCGGGGTGAATCGTGTTGCTTCCGGGGTCCTATGTGACCGGGGCTTAAGATGTTCAGTGAACATGTAAAAATGCACTTCAAGGTCAATTTCTATTAGTGTTGACGAGTAAAAAAAACACGTTACGTAAATTTGTGATTCTTATAAATAGAGATCATCTTTGAAAATGATGTGTTTAATGAATAGCAATCACATTGTCCCTCAAAATCACAATGTACGTATAAATACTATATAATAGCGATAAATTTTATAAATTCACTCATTTAAAAGCTTGGTCGCACCTTTTGTATACAGCCAATGTCTGCTGAGCGTTACAGTTTGAACGGAGCTTACTTCACCAACACAGAGTTATATAAAAGAAAGGACGCCTGGCTTTGGAAGGAGGAATATACAGAACAGCGATTAAAAACTTAAAGACTTCCTTTCAGGGATATATAGTCCTCCGAGGATAAAATGCTGCTGCTGGAAAGTTGCCTGTCTATTCATACATTTCAGCCTTTCAGCGAGTTCCTTGAGTCCGAGATTAAAGTGCAAAATCCTGCCGCTTTGTGGACATCCGGGAACTTTGTCTAAAGATCCTGCAGTTCTCTGCCGAGTTCATCCAGGTGCTGATTGCATGAATTAATTTTATCTCCTATTCACCAATGTAAACGTTTCCGCGTGTTCTTTGAGATATGATTTCATGTCAGTATACTTTTGATTATCAAATAAAATTACCAAATCGTATCCAGAGGGTGCTTAAAATAACGTATAATGCACTGTCAATCATTCTGAATTCTAAAGGCACGAACGTGAATGGGGCTAAATTTGTCGATGAACCTGGAGACCTAACTTGCAGAACTGTTTCCGATTCATTGCTCCAGAGCTCCATGTATGTCTCACTCTGCGCACGTAGGCGGTTATAACTTACAGTGATCGACACCTACTTCTTACGCCACTCTCTTCCACACCGGAACGCAAATGGCGGCGAGATGCATGCGTTCATAATCTACATGTACATCTCGTTGCATGATGCAATTGGTCTATACTTCAGTGTGGGTTCTTCGTCAATATTGTTCTATCTGGTGTTTCAATTGGCATGGATCAAATACGCTAATTAAAACAAGTAAGCCGAGATTCATCAAGCTTTTATCGTGTGGACTTTCTCGCGGAAGAGGATCCTTGTGATACCGATTTTGATGATTCTTAGGACCAGGAAGAGGACTTCGAAGACACTGATGAAAGACATCCCGATGTACAAACCCATGAGACCTCCAACACTGCCAAGAAGACTTGGGATCTGGTAGGGAGAGAAGAGATGAATTATATTTTAGGACGTGTATATCTTCGCCAATAGAAGGAGTAGCAGGGTGAGATAAAGGAAGAGGAAAGGAGAGGGAAAAAGGGGGAAGTAGATGGAAAAGGGGGAAGGAGAGGAAAAGGGTAAAGAAAAAGGAGAAATGGAAAAAAGAAGGAACAAGGAGAATAAGAAGGAAGATAAAACGACGGAGAAGAAGGAGAAGGAGAAAACAAGATTAAAACAAAAATCAGAAACGGTTTTGGCATCACTCTCGTACATATTTTGGACAACGACGTTGAATTCAATATCATTCTTTCGAGCGAATGCTGAAATACATAAATGCAATGATATTTTATTAGCGACTACATTGTAGACGCGAATATGATTAAAGATTATGGGGTTACGTGATGATTAAAAAATATGGCTTCGTTGTGACGTCAGTTAAGGAAGATGATTTCGAGCAGCCGGGATAAAGAAATTGGACAAAATAATCAAATTTGATTCTAACCTTAATGGCTTCATTCACACAAGGGAAAATCAAGGGAAAGAAGTTTTTTTCTTGTGAGTATAGATGTATTATACTTGAATAAAAGTTGTTTAAAGCCCGGAAACCAACACTTTCTCTCAACTCCTTATCTCTAGTTATGGATCATAAATCTGCAAATACTGTTCGAATTATGGGATAACCCAATCTCTTCTGTGTTTTTTCTTATATAGTGATCGAACCCATGACGAGTATTATTATGTAGGATGTGTTTCCCAAAGAACGATTTTATATTATGTATATCTTGTATCTGTGATCGACTGTTGCAGCCTTCTTTCCCTCTGTCTTATACTCCCTCTCTTATTGTTCTTTTTTTTAATTATATAAAGCATGTATTGTGTATGTATTGTATTTTCTTTGTTGTTGTTGTATTTGTCGGCGCATCCAACACAAGCTCTGCTTCTGGACCTGCGCCCTTTTCCTTCAATTTGTTTACGTACCTTAATTAATGATTCATGTTTTAATTACCCTTTAATTTTATTAACAGTAAATTGCTACACTGTACATCACTGATTTATTTTAATAGAATTGAATTGAACTACAAGTTCGGGTGTTGTTCACTCACCGTATATACAGGCATCATTGCCACATACTCGTAGTTTAGGTCTTCGTAAAATATCTTCACGCGTATTAGGTTTTTACTGTATTAAAACGGAAACAAGCAAAATAAGCAAATAATTAGATGTTTTGCAATATTAATAACGAAGTACGACGTATAATTATTAAAGACCCGTTGTCAAGATTGACACTGATGCAGCAGAAGTTTAACTGATAATGATACACTAACTTATTTTTTTTACTCTCCACTTAAATAGATTATATTGTTTGAGTTTGTTTGTTGCTAATACGATCCCAATTCAAGCTATGCTTTCAGGGTACTCGCCTCCTTTGATTTTACTACTTTGTCATATTTCTTTGCATTTATATCTGTGAAAAGGAAATAAATATCAAATTCAATTAAAAATAGTTGATAATCTACGGGTAGTCAAACTGACTACTTTGGGGTCATCACATATATAGTCACAGCTGACCTCCTAAAACGTCATTATTGACTATTCATAGACGGTCAAACTACAACGGGGTCAAGTTTGAGTACGTCATTGTAAGTGTGTACCAAATTGGTTGATTTTTTTACAGCATGTAAAGATTATATACATAAAACTAAATAATAATAACATGCATTTCTTATTATATAGCGCTAATTACATTTGATGAATGTTTCTAAGCGCTCTACAATTCATGTAGCATTATTACCCTGGCTTTAGCGATAGCAGCTTGTGAGGAGCTTATGTATTTTAAGGAGTCTATTCCTATACCAGGTACCCATTCACCTTACCTGGGTTGAGTGCAACTCAATTGTTTGTTTGTTTTATTTCCGTTATAAAAGATAACGCAACAAATGGATAAATCTCTTACCGATAGAGATGAATGTCATGGGTGGGACTCGAACCAAGGATTTCTGAATGAAACGCGAGAGTCAGAACCGCTACACCACGACGCTTCCACATGAAATCAGAATTTATAAGATTTGCCAGAAAGTTTCTAGGAAATGCAGCTTTCCTCATACTTTGACTTGCTTTATTTGCCGTAGCAATCGTATGCCGACAATTTTAACTGCATCAAAACGGGGCATGTTAGACGAAAAGGTTCACTAAAAGTTTCAAAATTACATAAGACCACTACTTGGAGAGGATTTATTATTTTTTTTTTTACAGAAAACAAAACCCTAAACACTGTCAAAAGGGAGCCTAAAGCCCCGGTCACATAGAGCCCCGGAAGCAACACAACTCACCCAGACTCGTTGTTCTGAGGCAGTTAACTGTGAATTAACAAAGAGTCTGGGTGAATCGTGTTGCTTCCGGGGTCCTATGTGACCGGGGCCTAATATCGGAGAATATTCTAATTTCTGCCTTCTTTTCTAATAAAGACAACTGACCTGCTTAATTCCTCGCTCTGTAATATCCGAACTGCGTTTGCTTCTCCAGATTGGTTTAACCGACGAAGAAGATGTTCCTATATAGATGATGAAGAAGAAGAAGAAATAAGTTTAAACATAATTTAACAGCATTGTTCAAAATTATTTTTGTTAAAAAAACTCTGCCAGATCCCAGATGCTAACAAATGGTTGATATGGTATGCACAAATCTAAATGAAGATTATGTAAATCATATCAATTCGATGGAAACCGAGTCAACAGGTTATAGCAGTTGCAATTGAAGATGTGACAATTACAAATATACAGTATGTACCATGTTGTTGCCATGGTGACCACTGAAAGTCAGGTCTCCATTAAAAGAAGAACCAAAAATGGCAATAACAAGTGGCAACAACCTTTTGACGATTATTATACCATTCGGTTTGCTATTTAAAAACTTAAGAAAAGAATGCAAAACCCCCAAAGTCGCAATATTGCTGCAATAATGATACAGTCAGAGTCCGAACTCCCCAAAAAAGACTAAAACAGAAACATGACATTTATGATGAGGGTGAAAATACTCGCATTTCTTATCAAAAAAAAAACAACAAACAAAACAAGATGAGAAATCAAAACAAGGCGAGAAATATAAGCTTCAATATTTCATTTGTACTTATTTTTGTAAACATGATGACAAGGATAATTGTGGGAATATTTTAAGATGCAATTGTGATATAACGTGCAGTTATAAGCATAAATGTAATCGCGAAGACGTAGCTAGTAACCGTAGTGCAAGTTAAATTTTCTTCAACATATCCTCTTTTGGCACCGAAAGGTATTTATTGTAATGTTTGGGTGATATTGTGTACTTGTTTGCACCATCAATTCTCATCATTTCTGTACAATACAATGACTTCGATGACCTCTCCTCTATCATACCGTATTATATTTGGATATTACCCATTCTAAGTATATAATTTGGCGCATGGATAACGAATGAATACGATTCTTATCAAAATACTCCTTTTAGTCTGGGTCAAAGAGGATTTTCTGGAGGAGGATGTGAGTGAAATCCGTTTGGAATCCGATTATTGCACAAATGCTAAGATTTTCGATATTTGTGATCAGATTATCTCCTGATGTCTTGGCCACTGACATCAAATCATGACCTATTTGATTTTCTTTGAGTCTTTGTGTCCGTCAGAGATAAGTATCTAATAGCTCTGTTGATTTGTTTAAGTATTAAGGCTTTGACCTGAGCGTTACTTGTGAAAACAACAAACCAAGAATATGCTTTTACATTTTTTCAACACGAGAAATACTGACCTTTTGCAAAGGATCAGACTCATTTCTGGTAATAGCCAAGACACGCCTCGTATTTAATATAATAGCGGTCCGTATGCGCATTGACACACATGGGAGATGCTTACCTGCTGTTAACAAGTGCATACGTCGATCGCAAACTGAACAAATTCAACATTGGGTAAGCATCTCCCATGTTTTTTTTCCGCGCACAGAGATTCAATTGTGCACCTACAGAGGACTTGGATTGGGAGCCGGATGGTTGGGACGCCAATTTCAGGTACCAAGTGGTTTAAAAATGCTTTAATAGGGGAGCAACGTTGTAGCATTTAAGAGCATCCAAATATGTTTTAGGATGGGAATTATTCATGTCCAGCATGAATTGAATTCATTTGACGCTCCCCGTTTGCAGGAAAGACGCCTAGATGACGCTCTACTAACATTGAGTACGCAACGTTAGTTAAACATGTCTCTTGTGTAAAGGAATCGGCATTGGATGGCTTACCTCATATCGTTCTGAAGGCCAAAGTAGTGATGATGATGTCTTCACATATTTGGTTTCCCTATAGCGAGATGAGAAGGAACGAAAGAAATGTCATACAAAGGGGTAAGTATTGGCAGAGAGATAGTATGCCCGCCTGCACAATAATTTATAGCCCCCCCCCCCCCTGCCGTACTTACACAAGTCGCTGCTGTTGAAAATGAGAAGGACTCCAGGTTTCCTTTCTTATTTCTTTTTCCAAAGAATGTGACAGATTTGAGGGTACCCCGTAAAATTTGTGACAAGAAAGAAATATGGATGAAAAGATGAAAGAAATAAATAAGTCCCTTCAATCTTTTGCTTGTCAGCTTGCCAATAAGACCTTTTTTGTGATATACACAAGGTTCTTCAATCAATAAGATAATAAGATGACGAAAATGCAGATCTCATTATGTATCATTTAGAAGATATGATAAGATGACGAGATAAACTATATCATTGTGTAAAAATCCTTGAGGAAATATTTTCATATGAGCAGATCCTATATCCAACATCTAATTACCTCGTTTAATTATGATGAGATATGTCATCTCGTCATCCAATCATGTCGTATTTGAGTTGTCAATACTTGGAGAACGTAACGTAAATTTTGCGTTGTCCAGATAAATTGCAAATGAGAATGTTCTATAAAGATTCCCGTTTCATGCAGATTTTATATAATAAAGTACGGGGCCATAATTTTTTTTTTGCTCGTAAGATGTTGGCTTTCCGAGATAATAATCTAAGCCTTGAGCAACCAGCAGGATGGATTCGGCGCAAAGATTGCATCAATTATTATTATTATTATCCGTAGATCTGCGTGGCACTTTTAAGCTTCCATACATAAAGAGTAAATGGTGTGTCATGACTTTGAAGAGGACCAACCCCTGGAATGATCGTGCTATTATCATGATTATTAAATGAACGAACGGGAGAAATTTTAACAAAATCGGATAAGCCTTTCAAAAATTATGAATTTTCAAAGCCCCAATGATATCACGATCCTTGCTACTAATAGGGATCCTTAATTATGATCGGCAACTTCGACAGAGACTGTGACAAACCTGCGGACAACTCTCCATGCAGTTTGTGGATCGTAATATCATTGAGACTTTCACAACTTGTAACCGATTTTGATCAAATGTTCCCAGTTTGTTCATCAAATTTTTCGCCATCAGCTGACAGTAATATAATACCAGGATTTGTGGTTCACTTTTAAAGGAGAACCAACCCCTGGAATTACCATGTTCTCATTGAATGAAGAAAAATCTGATAAACAAACTGTGAAAATTTGAGAAAAATCGAACAATCAGTTCAACAGTTATGAATTTGCAAATTCACAGAGATTTGACGATCACTGCCGCTCATGGTAATCCATGCGAATGAGGAGTTGTCCGACATCTGGACATGGCTTTAAAGATTCCGCCGAATTTGCCGATCACACGGGTCACCTTCAGCGGTAGGGATCGTCAGATCTCTGTGACTTTATAACTCATAACTCATAACTTTTGAATGGGTTGTCCGATATTTTCAAATGTTCACAGTTTATTCATATAATGTTTCGCCATCAGCTGACAGTACAATAATTCCGGGGTTATTGGTTCCCCTTAAATTTTGTACTCACGTGCATGGGGACGGGCAATAACATGGTAAGCGATCGTCCAGATACTCGCTTTCTATGAACTGGCGGCACCATTCTGCAAAGACATTATAGAGAAAAAGAATAATTTTTATCTACCTAAACCCGTCCAGGACAAAAATAATTTTACTTTTCGTTCCTCAAATTGGTTACACTAGATTTGCTAACTCTCTTTCTTAAATCTGTAAATCACAATGCTTCTAAATTGAGGTTCTCTTACTAAAAAAGAAAGTTTAGATTTTCCCATTCGAATGAGTAATGGTGATTTGAACTCTTTGATATGTTGCCAAGTTCAATGATTCTTGACAATTGCAATGAAAAATTTAATTTTGAAAGTTTCCCGCGTCAAGCGACAAATGCTTGAACTATATTACAAATGACAGATCATACATATAACTGGAATATAGCTACGGTATTATTCAGAGCACTAAATAAAAAGTTATTAAAGCAAACTAAAAATGTGTTCAATCTCCCTGAAAACAGTTACATCTTAAAGGGTCAAAGCATGCATACACCGAAAGCCTAGGGTCTGTCTTTGCAGACTAAATCCCTACTGCTAAATGACCGCTACAGCTTCGCTCGGTCGGTGTGACCACACCTTAAGCAACTGTAGGAACTCCAGGGCACACTGATAGCTCTGCAGAGTGTGAATGTCTTGATTTGCAATACATAGTTATCAACCTTATACGGAGAGGTACCTGGCGTTGGTCTTCAAGTATAGAACCTTCAAGTATTTTGATCTCTTGGGATAGTTTCAAAATGGTTTCGACTTGCACCGATTTTTCTAAAGGTGCGGTCACAACGGCCGAGCGAAGATGTAGCGGTCCTTCAGCGGTAGGAATTTAGTCTGCAAGGACAGACCCTAGGCTTTCGGAGTGTGCATGCGCAGACCCTGTATCACGCTCTGCTCATGCACACGCCGAAAACCTATGGTCTGTCCTTGCAGACTAAATTTCTACCGCTGAAGAACCGCTACAGCTATGCTCGACCGGTGTGACCGCACCTTGAGAGTGTGTATACTTACGTTGTGTACTATTTAGGACGTCACACTTGATCGGGTATTCATCGAAAAACTGATTATCCACACACCCACAGTATTTTTTCAAATGAAGTTGATAGCATGTCTTCTCGCAGGCTGCCTTAGAGTAGGTGTATTCGCCCCCGGTGGTGAAATTGGTGTTGGCGCCATCTACAGTGCAGTTAGTATAGCGCCCTCCCAATCGTTGGATATATTCCTGTTGGGAAAATAAATAACAGCGTTTTCATTGGATCAAAGTTTGCTGCAATTTTCATTTGGTAAAATTATATCCACATCTAAGCTTTTGAGAAGTGACTCTTATTTCACAACTATTTTAGCCCATGAGTGTTACTTCAATTAAGGACTGGTCCTGATCTTTGTTTCTTGACCCGAACGAAGACCCAAAGTTGTTTTCTGGAAACGGGTAAAGGGCATGATGATGATGACTACAGACCTTGGCTCCCATATAAGGAGAATGTCATGACAATTTAAATCAAATCGTTGTATTTTTCAGTTCTTTTTGAAGATTCAAACATATACATAGTCATAAATAATAACGGTAAGATAACATAAGAAATGAAAAAAAAATAGAGTCTAGCAAAGAATGAGGCTTGTTCAGAAGGCTGGCCCCTAATTCCAGTATTTTTGCCCTGTGTATGTAAAGGTGCTTGTTTGTTTTTCGTCAGCGCAGTGCGGATCCGAGGTACAAATCGGTTTTAGTGTGGAATACCTATATATTTCGTTATTTGTTCAAAATAATTGTGTTAAAGACGTAATGGCAATCGCCATTTTATTACCTGACGGATTCCGATCGATGTCTCTTGACCAGTTGGAAGATTTAATGAGTCGTCTTCCGGAAACGGGTAAACGTCGGGGTGATGAATACTAATTTTTGCGCCGGTATGAGGAGAGAGGATTCCTAAATACTCCGGTTGCTCGACGAAAAGAGTTAAATGAAGACCTGAAGAAGATGAGAATATTAACAAATATATAAATAACAATTAAAGGTGTCACACTTTGAGATTTCTGAAAAACTTTCTTTAAATGCTATTTTGTAACAATCTATTTTTGGAAACAGATAAACATCATGACGTGACTAGAGAGGATTCCTAAATGAAATGAAAAAGAGATATATAAAGATCGAATAAACAATGAAAATTATGAAACAAAATATACAGTGAACGATCATCGCAAGTTGTGACATTTTGAGACCTCTGAACACTTTCTTTAAAGTTTAAATGCTGTTTTGTAATAGTTTACTCTACTTCTGGAAACAGTAAAGAATAGGTGGAGAGAATTTCTAAATCCTCTGGTTGCTCAACGAAAATATATAAATACATATATAGGACTTATAAACAATGAATGTAATGAAAACACATAAAAAATTATTAGAAATGCATAGTGAATTTGTGTTTGTGAATGCTATTCGAATGACCACTTTCTGACCCAATAAAAGCCCCCCCCCCCCTCCCCTCGGTCAGAGCTAGGGGTGCTAAATTTTAGATAAAAGGAGACCAAAATTACTGTAGGATGCGCAGAATTTTCTAAGGGGTGCAAAATCTCAGCTAATGACTATTTTTTGTCAGCTCGTCGAGAGGAGAGAGGGGGGGGGGGGCTGGTCAAAAAAAATTATTTCGAACCTTAAGTAAATGAATGAATTAAATCAAATGTAACAAAATAAAAAGACTGTAAGAAAAGAAAGAATTAAGAGTAATTTTTTCTTACCACTGAGTCCGCCAGTTTTGCCTGTAACTCTTGTTGTGTTTACCGGGGAGAGCACGGAGTTGAAGGTGAAACAGTTTCCATAGTATCGATTCTGCCACACGAAAAAATCATTGCTGGAAAATAGTTGAAATAAATGATCAGTTCGAATCAACATTATTTTGTCCTTCCATAACGCAGAGATGCCAATCGTTACGGAATATTAATGAGGTACGTGTATTTTCATAATGAATTTACTGCTTTCATACAGAGACCAATTGAATTTCTTTTTATATGATAAACAAACAAAAAAAAACACGGTTCTTACATAGAAAGGAATATAATTAAATTGATAATTTTAAAATAGGAATAATAGACAAATCAGATTATAACCTAAAATTGTCAAAATGTTGTTGACCAAAACTTCATCAAGTTTCTCTTCTTTTATTTCTTTTCTGCACATCCCTCCATTTCGAAATCCTAACTTCTTGGTCCTTTAAATCGAATCTTTATTTGTAAACAATTAGGCTATCCTGTAAATATTTTGTATGCAATCTTCCTTTTTGATTTGGTTCATTGTATGTTTACTTGAAATTGTTCACATTCAATTTTTATTATATTGCCTGTTATCGGAGTGGAAATAAATAAATCAATCAATCAATAAAGGCTCAGCTATATCATTATCCAATTTGAACTTGAATGTTAAGAACAGTTTTGAATTGATGGTAAACACTTTCTAGTGACACCAAATTCATTACAGACAAATACAATTTATCATATAAGAAATACAGTAAATATATTAAGAATCTTTACGCCATTAGTTATATATATATAATACTTCGAGCGAGCTTACAAACTCATAAAAAACTGTGTGGTAAACAAACTACCTGAAGCATGTTGAGAACCTTGCAAGTCATTGTGTCACCTTAGAGGCCCTAAAAGGGACTCACATGCCATACCCCTGACCCATTGAATAAAATATGCAAGAATATTATGCAATAATCAATCATATACCGCTAAATTCCTAATGGAGGACTCCTGGCTAGAAAAAGATTATTTGATTGAAAGCGAAAAAATAGACAAACAGATTAAAGAAATTTTGAACAAAATCGGATTGGCAAAAATAGGAAAAAAAGTTATGCATATTTGAAATGCATTAACAAATTATTCAAACAGTTATATTATTAGCAAACTGGCAATTTTGGATCACGTGGCATGACGTGGTGATGACGTATTGTTTTTCAATACCCTTTCTTCTTTTTGAATGATTTTTGTCATTGTAAATCCAAAAAGAGATAAATATCAATTTATCCGAATTGATATTGAGAAACAGTTATTTTGCTGATGTGAAAGCATAATTATACAAAATAATTATACAAAATATATATTTCTTAGGAAATATATTGTTAACTTTTATTACATCTATCTATAGAGTTTTGTTTTCTCTTCGCTATGAATTATATTTCATAAGTAAGAAACATTTCAACTACGTAAATGAATTCGTCTTATTTTTGCGACAAAATGCTTATAAACAGGACATAACAAGCAATTGTATAAAATACGTGTTTTTTTAAAGAGAAGTAACGTACACACGTCATCCCCACGTCACGTCATGTGATCCATAACTTATAATTTGCTGAAAATGTTTATAAAATATTACTAACTTTTTTAGTTGTTGGCGATTTCGTTCAACCTTTTTAAAATAAATGAAGTTGAACTTTTGAGGACAATTTGGAACGTTTTGGAAAAATTACTACATCAAACCCTCGCCATTGAGCAATGATCGCGATAGACATAGTATCTGCTCAAGGGTTATAAAAGTACTTATTTCCTAATGTCCATAAGAGCGGGTTTATAGGTCTGTTGGTAGATCGTATAGCTTAGAATGAAGCAATCTTTCATGGTGCGGGTTAGATCCCCATCTTGACTGCGATTATTTGTTTAAATATTTATTTTTTTGTTCATGCCCCAGTCACATAGACGCCCGGAAGCAACACGATTCAACACAACTCTATGTGCTCAGAGGCAGTTAACTGTTACCGGGACAACTAGTCGTGTTGAACCGTGTTGCTTCCGGGCTACTTTGTGACTATAGGGCCTTAGATATAATGGTGCACAAATGTGCTCCAGTGTTGCATGTATTGTGCACAATAAAGGTACACCTTTTTCTTAAGCCCCGGTCACATAGGGCCCCATAAGCAACACAATTAAACACACTCTCTGCGTTCGTAGACAGTTAACTGTTAATGGGACAGACAGTCGTGTTGGATCTTGTTGCTTCCGGGCTTCTTTGTGACTAGAGCATTAGTTATGATGGTGCACAAATGTGCTCCCAGTGTTGCATTTTTTTGCACAATCAAGGTACACCTTTTTCTTAGTGTGCAGTGAAAAAAAATTTAATAAAGCACCGGTCACATAGGACCCCAGAAGAAACACGATTCTACACGACTCTTTGTTAATTCACAGTACATTGCCTCAGAACAAACAGTCGTGTTGAATCGTGTTGCTTCCGGGGCCCTATGTGACCAGGGCTTAAGCAACTAACCTAATGTTACACTGGCGCCGATCAAACGTGCACTGGAGTACGAAATCATTAAGTTGATGCCCGTACGATGTCAGCTCTTCTCGTGTCGGGTTCACGATGTTTGCAAAATCGCTGTAATCATCGGCCCTCGAGGCCCCGTAGAAGGCCTCCCAATCATTAGTGTCTGTGACCGCGTCCCAATTGTCCTCATAGTATTCGAAGTCCGAATCAACGTTGGATGGATCATACCACGACCACGCCCCGTAATCGATGGAATCATCGCCCGTTTGGCGTCTTCTCCTACGCCGAAGCGACCCCGACGACCCCGACGGCCCCGACGACGACGATCCGAGACCTGCCGCGAACCCATCGGAGAACCACCACGAGTAGTCGCTGTCCGATCCGCTCGCACCGCCATCGAGGTTGATCAGACCTACACAACGAAATCCCACGCTCAATATATTTAAAAGAAGAATCTAGCCAAAAATAATAATTTTTTTTACATAAGCAGACAAAAATTGGTGAGTAAAACAAAAAAAGTTTGAAGAAAGTCGGACAAAATACAAAAGTTATGAATTTTTAAAGATTTGAAAAAATGGGCAAATTTCCAGAGATGTTGCCAATTTGAAGATATCATGGGTACACAACTCACCACAGTTTTCATTATAAATATGGTGGAAAATTCATTATTTTTACAGAAAGTTGTAAAGTTTGTTTGAATGAAAACATGCAAATACCGGTAGTGGATCTATATATCTATCATAAAGATATCCTACGGTTAAAGTTTTGAGGAAATGATATTTTTGGGGAAAAAAATGACATTTTATGACATTGATATGAATTTAATAAACGGTCAGTTATGCACCTATGACGTCATCAGCTGCCAATTTGTCTAAATATGTAAACATTCATAACTTTCTTATTAATTGTCCAATTTTTCTCAAATTGTTTTTGTTCTGTTCATCTAAATTTTCTGGTCCTTTCGAGAGAATATTATTTTTGGGTAGACTCTCCTTTTAAAAGCAATCTTAAAAGTGTTATTAATAATTTTGATCTAAAGGCTCTTGGCCATTTTGGGCACAGGGCGGGGAGGGGGTTTGTGGAAGTCTTTGGTAATTGGAGGAGGCGGCCATCAATGCTTTATTTTACACACACAAATTTGATTATTACTATGCAAGTTAATCGTTTTATCTATAATATTTTCTCTTGCTTATGTATAATTCATAGAGTTTCTTTTTGAACCTCCAGGAAGAACAGAGCCATTATTTTAATCGCTCTGAATGGAGTGCTCCATTTGTATTTGTTTCATTTTTGTATGTATTAATTTATGTTGATTTTCTTTGTATTTTGAGTTGCTTTTTACTTTACCACCTGTTTACGATAAATAAAACCAAACCGAACCAAACCTTCGAAGCGCGTATCGACGAGCTGCGATCTCCTCATCATGTTCGCGTTGCACAGCGTGACCGCGGGGAAGGTTAAACTCGGCCGCCCCACGATGTCGATCTTCGTCGAGTACGGCCAGGTGATGAAATCGCGGATGATGTCGCTGCCCTGGATGACGAACACGCTGAGGAAACCGATACAGATCACCACCCAGCATAGACGGTAGAGGACGTTCTCCTTGTTGACTATGTATTGGACCCCGTGGATGGTCGTCTCGCTGCCGAAATCGGACACCGCTTTGCTCAAACTATCCTTCTCCTTCATCTTGGTTCTATCGTTGGTACTCATTTGGACTGCAAAGTGAAGAAAAAGTAAAATAATTATTTTCATCTACATTGAAAGAACTGCACGAATAATTGTCTTAAGATATCGATACGAGAATTGAAATAATAACCCAAACGAATCATGCACCGCCATAAAAAAAAAAGTAAATTGCGGATATTAATGCTTTTTTTTTTCCAATCTTGAAATTAAAAAAAATATATAAATCGTGATCTCGATGTTCCAAGCGATTTGTTCAAACTATCCCTATCCTTCTTTTTGGTGCTATCGTTGATACTCATTTGGACTACAAAGTGAGGAGTAAAACAAAATTTCACTTTCATCTACAATGAAAAAATGCATGGATAATTGTTTCAAGATATCGATGTGAAAACTGAAATAATAACCCAAATGAATAATCCAACGCCATTCAGAAAGTAAACTGTGGAAAATAATGTAAATCGTCATGTTCCAAACGATTTGCCCAAATTATCCTTATCCTTCTTCTTGGTGCTATAGTTGGTACTCATTTGGACTGCAAAGTGAAGAGAATTTTTTTTTTTACTTTCATCTACAATAAGAAACTGCATGGATGATTGTTTTATTATATCAATACAAAAATCGAAATAATATCCTAAACGAACAATGCACCGCCATTCAAAAAGTTAATTGCGGATATTAAGGCTTTTTTTTGGTTCCAATCTTGAAATTAAAAAACATATATAATTCGTGATCTCGATGTTCCAAGCGATTTGCTGAAACTATCCTTATCCCTTTTTTTTTTGGTGCTATCGTTGGTACTCATTTGGACTACAAAGTGAAGAAACAATCACTTTCATCACAATGAAAAAATGCAGGGAGATTTGTACAGTGGTCTCCATTTAATCGGCATCACTTTGGATACATTATTTCATACCCGATAAGCGGATGTGGATATGATATTCCATTAACAGTGCACATAATGTTATTGTATATGGTTTATTCAAATGTGTTGGTGATAATAATAATAATAATAATACATAACATTTATTAGGCGCTTAATACGGATGTTTCTAAGCGCACAGTATTCTGATTACGGAACGATTATTAACCGGTAAATTAAGTGGAAGAAAAAGAGGAGGAATAGGTAACATAAAAAATTAACAAAACAAATTAACAAAAACAGAGGCGATCAATTAAAACAATGTAAATATAGTGTGCACCTCCACTGACCGACCCACAACAACATTTTACTGTTTAAAAAATATGTTTTTAGCAAAGATTTGAATTGAGATACGGAGGGGGCACATCAATTAAGATAAGTACAACTTCACTGCACTTGCATCATTTGTAAAGCTTTGGCTATATTTTCTTAATTAATTTTCTCCATGATGGGTCACACGTTTATATATTTCAGCTGTTTTGGTTTGGATTATTAAAATATATGTGATTATTACGATGGAATAGACGACCCTGAAATATTTATTATGTTTATTAAAACATCATTTCCTGTCCCTTTTCTACAACTTATTCGATGAATAATACAAATATTACTGCCCCTCTTCACCAAAACAAAAATTAGGGTATAGGCGGACAGTGATATTTTTACTTAAAGATACCAACCCGAAATGCTCTGTATAGGACCACGTTTAGGGTATTCTACATTGACATAATATTAACACAAATAACAACGACTGAGAAAAAATGCAATCCTTGGACCTCTTCTTTTCCTCGGACCTCTTCTTTTTATAATTTATATTAATGACATCATTAACTCATCAAACTTACTGATGTTTTCATTATTTGCTGATGATACAGTTGTTTATTATTCTCATTCAAATGTTACACAATTAATTACTACAGTTAATACATGTAATAAGGAGTTGGAAAAATTGAATGCCTGGTTTAAGTGTAATAAATTGTTTCTAAATTATGAGAAAACTAAATATGTTATTTTCCATTCAAAGAAAAGAAAGATTCCAGATTTTACAGAGGATATCAAAATAGAAAATGTCAAAATTGAAAGAAAAAATAGCATATACTTTTTAGGTGTTCATATTGAAGAAAGTCTAGACTGGAAATGCCATATTGATTATGTTTGTTCAAAAGTATGCAAAACAACTGGTGTCTTGTACAAACTTAAACATTTCTTGCCCAGAAATATACTGATGAATATTTATAATGCAACTATTCTCCCTCATTTAACCTACTGTAACATTATCTGGGGCAATACTTATAAAACTAAACTAGACAAAATTTATAGATTACAGAAACGAATAGCTCGATTACTTTCTAATAGTCCGTATCTATCCCCCAGTTTACCATTGTTTATCAAACTCAAGATTATTTCTATTTATGATTTGATAAAATTGAATACTTCAATATTTATGTTTAAATTTCATAAGAAGCTATTGCCTTCCGATTTTGATAATATGTTTCAAACAAATGCTTCTATCCATAATTACCCCACCCGCCACCGTAAGAAAATTCATGTTCCTCTCTGTCGTACGACATTACAATATAATTCTTTGAAGTCTGTTGGAATCCGAGAATGGAACTCACTTAGTCAAGTTATTAGATCAAGCACAACAGTAACCAGATTTCAATCATTGTACAAAAAGAATATAATTGATAAAATGTTATATTTGACCGAGTACAATATTTTTGCTGTGTGTGAGTGCGTGTATGAGTAATTATTATTTAATTATGCATGTCTTTGTTTAATGTTATATTAATGTTTTATCAAGTTATTCAAGGGGCCCTGTATCATAAGCAAAACGCTGCTTCTTTAGGGTCCCAACCATGTTCATATTACTTTTACCTTTGTATATGATGTGAATTCTAATATGGTTAAATAAAGTCTAATTGAATTGAATTGAATCTAAATAACCCTAAAAACTGCCCCTCTCCACATCAGTTTGCGGTAACAAATAATTTCAAGCTTCTCTGAATATTGTCAATTGTAAATTTTGCAACAATTGTGTACAGCAATTCCACTTGGTGTTCTGATGTTTAAAAAAATAACCCCAGACATAAAAAGGTGTCAGCGGGTGGAGAAAATTTTGATCTAACCGATTTATTTCATGAAATCGGGTATATTGATAGTACTTAAGTTTGTTAAAGTGTAAAAAAAAAAAGACATTTGAGACAATTTTCTTATACTGAGCTCGCAATTCGCATCACGGCATATACATTAACTGCATTGTAGATTCTAATTGATACTATCGAGTTGACCAGACTCCTTATTTTCACACAGACAATTCCAACGAAAATGCAACATATCAAATTAAATATACTTACTCTAAAAAGTAAGCATATTACCGACGTTTTTATGGTGTATATTCCTCAATAACGGCGCCATCATCACGAATATCATATCCTTTCATAATTTGCATCCATTTTGACGACGACGGGTTCTCTCTATGTGATGAGTTCGTCACTTAAAGTTTTAGACAAAACTATGTATGTCTGAATTGCGTCACCTGTATTTGCCCAATAGTCCTATTGTCTATTGTGTTGTAAATGCCTGTGGGTCACGCAGTAACGTGTGTAAGGTCTCCTATTGTTTGTTAACCCTCTCTCCTCATCGCATTGGTGAAATGTGTCGTTGTTGCTGTGATATATTTATACACAGTGACAGGGGAGATAGGTACATCTCAACAGCTGGAAAAAAAATAATCCTTGCACAATTTCTTTTACTGGCTACGTAACCCCGTTATTTGGGCCCACCACCCCCACAATTGGGCTGGAGGATCGACCCCCCCCCCCTCCCGTTGTTTCACGTGAAATAAAAAGAATCGGGGCACGAGTAAGAAAAAACGTGTCAAGTTCCTTTTTGAAAAAAAAATGAGAGGAGAAGAAATACCGCTTTTCAGAAGGGGCTTCTGATTTTTTTACTGGCTACGTAACCCCGTTACAGGGCTCCAATCACTCCCAAAATTGGGCTGGAAGACCCCCACCCCTTGTATTTACCGTGAAAAGAATAGATGGGGGCTCGAGTAATAAAATTTCTTGAACTTTCTTTTAGACAAAAAATGAGAAGGAAAAACACGCTTTATTAAGAACGTTTCTTCATTAGGGAATAGTATAAAGAAAACGATAATAAGAAACATCCAAAAATAGCAAGAGAGGGCCTCAGAAATATTTGCATCCCTCAAAATGGGAGGTTTAATGACAGACCGGGATTATAAGTATTTCCTAAAAATCAGTAAGAGGGGAAACTTGGCTATTTTACATAATGTTTAGTCCGTTAACCCATAGACTTCTAAATTCTATATGTCCTGTATGTTTTCTACAGAGACTACATGGTTACAGCAGTCAATTGGTTCATCAAATTAACCTTGATATAAATTCCAGTCCCATGCTTTTCATGCTATCCGTCCTTTCTCTTTGTGACTTAAGTGATCAAAATTATTCATGTCTATGTTCTCTCAAAGTAGATATTTGCTCGTAGGATTTGTATCGATTTTCTTTTCAGTTCATGTTTGGATGGGGGATTCCATTATCTCCCGATCTATACCCTCTATTTATTATGACTCGTTGGTGTCAGGTCCATTCAAACTCCCGATTCTTAATGCCTTGGTCACATAGGGCCCTCGGAAGCAACACGATTCAACACGACTGTTTGTTCTGAGGCAGTTAACTGTGGATTAACAAAGAGCCGTGTTGAATTGTGTTGCTTCCGGGCCTCTAAGTGACCGGGGCTTTATCCTAATGCGGAGTTTGTGTGGTGGTGGTGTTGTTCGGTTTTATTGTTGGTGTTTGGTGTTGTCGGTGGTGTTGGTAGTGATATTATAACAAATATTGATAATTTTCATTTATAAACCGCCTTTTCATGAGATTCAAAAAGCGCATTGATATTATGGTTGTGGTGGTGGTGATGTTGATGTTGTTATGGTGGTAGCGTTGTTCGGTTTGGTTAAATAATGGCGGTGTTTGGTGTTGGCGTGGATTGTGTTGTCGAATTTCTTTTTGTCATGCTGGTGATGTGGTGATCTTCTTGTTGTTCTTGTTGTTGGCGTCTGCCCCTCAGTCCCGCCCCCCCCCCCCCCCCCCCCCCCCCCCCCCCCCCAGTCTCCATATTGGTACTGCAGGGCAGTGAAAGAACAGCTTGTCGTTTAAAGTGGTTACCATTCATTGAGATGAATAAAAGATAGTACAAGTGCACTTGGGGTGAAAAAAAAGATAATTAGAATGAATGATTGAAGGATGAATTGACATGTCGAAAAAGGGATAGAATTGAGAAAAAATGAGAGAATAGTAAAACAGTAGTGATGGATGGAGGTATAGGGAAAGCCAGCGAGAGGGAAAGATGGGCGGGGCAGAGAGAAAGCGTGCAAGGAATAGATAGGGAGAGAGAGAGAGGAAAGAGGGGTAGAGAGAGGGGGCGGGGAGAAAGAGTAAGCAAGAGATAAATTTAAGATGAGAGATCGAGACAGCGAGGGAGGGAGAGAGCTAGAGCAAGGAAGGAAGAGAGAGATGGAGAGCAAGGAAGAGATAGATAGATAGATAGATAGAGAGAGAGAGAGAGAGAGAGAGAGAGAGAGAGAGAGGGGTGGGTGAGAGTCAGAGAGGGAGAGGGGGTGGGAGTCAGAGAGGGAGAAGGAGAGAGAGCATGGATTAAGGAAGAAAGAGCGAGATGGGGTGAATAAAAGTAGAGAGAGGGAAATGCGGTAGACGAAAGATAGATATACACACATACACACACCAAATTAAAAAAAGTCTCCCCTATTAACATAACTTTTTAACCAGAAAGCGTCCAGTAACAAAATTTGCAAGCAATTAATTTTATTAATTATCTGGTAAGCTACTGGATAAAGATCAGCACATTTCAATATTTTCATTCGTGATGGAATACTCAAAGGAGAAAAAATATATAGCAAAAAATCAAAAGTCACATGGGTCATTTAAGTGAACACAATGTCTAAAAATTATGTAAATCAGAGTTCTCTCGTACAATGAAATGATAAGTTTGTTTTAATGCCAATTTCCAGACCTGTCCTCACAAAGTAATGACAGAGTTTGTACATGGATGGGCATACTGCAAAATTGCTTTGTTTAACGCCATAATTTTGTCCGGGCTTAATTTAGTAGATATCGAGAAGTGCATTTTCCATCGAAAAAAAGTTATTTGTATACATAAACGACGTGTCTACAAAAATAAGTTAATCATTTTGACTCCGTTTATCTAAAAGTGACTTTTAAGAGGTGATTTTTTTTTTATCGGCGTTCAATCACGCATATCATATTGAATCATACAGATTTGTACACACACACACAAATAGTTACGGACATTACCTGTAAATTTTGTCACTTCCCGTCAAAAAAATTTACTGTGGTGGGGTTGGCTGTTTTGTTGCGTTTAGACAAAAGAGTGACGATGTCATATGGATCAAAATGCAGCGCAATGAGAAGTGTCGAATCATCACGAACAGTTGTATTCTCAATCGTTACAATACCATCAAATTCGGAAAGTGGGCTCAAGTGTGTGCTCTACGGCTCAGACCTGAAGTAAATAATCTTCTGTAAACGACGTTTGTTGATATATCAGACGAGTCTATAGTCGCCGCATCCTCGCGATCACAATGACCAGGGGCCAATTGCATGAAATGGTGTTAGCTATCATCTTCTTGCTAAGACGTCATAACTTCTTGTACCGCTCTCGGAACATGGATGTATCAACGTTTGTGTCTATGTTAAGAGGGTGGCACAAGAAATTAAGACGTCTAAGCAAGAAGAGGATAGCTAAGACCATTTCGTGCAATTGGCCCCTGGTTGAGGGTAGCACAAGAAGACAAGACGTCTTAGCAAGAAGAGGATAGCTAAGACCATTTCGTGCAATTAGCCCCTGGGCGTTGTTTCACCAAAGCTTGGAGCACGTTCACAAGTCTAAAACGCATAAGATTCTCGATCATTTAAAAGAAAATCTGATGTCAGTTGTGCGTTAAGTTGTTCTTAAAGTCTTTCCTAACTTTGGTGAAACACCACCCAGGATGACGATACCTTGTCATTCAAGCGATTATCTAATTGTGAGAGGTCGTGTTACCAATCGCGGAAAGGGAGTGTTCGTTTCAGAGTCATGCATATATTTCCTGTTCAAAGTTATTATCAGTTTTCGTAGAGGTGGCATTTCAGATCAATTTGTGACTTCCAAATTAGAAATATTCAGGTAATACAGTAATTCGATAACAAATTATATAAAAACCAAGATATGGCACCGTGCGTCAGTTTAATTCGCAAGCACATTGTCTCATGGTGCGGAAATCGCTGAAAACTGGCTGTCTGTATATATGCATGGTAAGAGTCACTATTGGGGCCTTCAGTTGTGACATCCAAACAAGAATAAGTGCATTTTGTCACACTCTCAGGCAGCATGATTTTGTTCCTTAATTGACAAATAGCGGCTCACTAAGCATTATGTATGCACAATATGGAAAAATGAGCATCATCATCGTCATCGTTATTTTCATCGCCACCGCAAACATCACCATCATCGCCACCAACAAGTACGATCAACTTTATCATCATCGTCATCATCATCATTATCATCATCCTTATCAGAAACATCATCATCATTATCACAATTGTGAAAATGAAAACCAAAGTGAATGACTGTAGTCATGGTAGTGAGTCCCCACCGGCCTGGTAGGAGAGAAGTAGAAAATTAACGTTCAACATTTTCAAGCGGTTCAAATATCAACATGATAACGGTGTATATAATGTAATAATACTTTCAAGGGTCTATATAATGCGTGGCCTATTGAAAAAAAAGGTGCAAAACAAGAACAATTTTCGCAAAGGAATCTTGATTATTTCTGACTATTCACAGATATTCAAATATTTGACTCCGATAACATCCGCACAAACTGCAAAGAAATAAAAAAGACACAGCCTTTCAACTCGGAACTTTGATGGATTGATAAGTGTAAATAGATTGACAAAGTAATATTCAGGGTTTTGAGGAAACAAATTTGGATGGTATGTAGGTTGCAGTAGATTGACGCTGACCAATCAAAGTTATTGCAACCGTGTCGTCACATAATTGAGCCAATCAAAATACTCTTTACATTTGCAATTAATTTGCTCTTGGTTGAAACTTTCTTGAGCATGTTGAGAATTAAATTATAACAGAATGCAGGCGCGTAGCCAGCATTCTGAGGAGGGGCAATATTGCATCATATTTTGTTAATGTAATATCAACGAGTAATGTTTAAGAGGGTCAATATGGCAGCCTAAAAGGTTCTTTTACTGTTTCATTTTTGCCCCATTAACGATGCAATGTTGCCCCTTTTTTAAGTGTCTGGGGCATATATAGTGCATCATAATAAGATAGAAGTATTTCTCTGAAGACCAAATCCTCTGACATTTGCTCCATCATGCCTTAATGATCTGCACTCGATCATGTCGATAGGAAGAGAATATCTTTGTGGTGGAGATTTTTGTGATGCGTGTAGCAAAAAGAGGACCTCGAACAGACTGCTCAAACATATTAATTAATGGTGCAATAAAGAGTCTTTTCTTTTTTGGTTGTGGGGCATATATGGGAGACCATAATACTTTTTCTTTGAAGATAACATCTTCTGGTGATTGTTCCATCATGCTTTAATGGTCTGCACCCGATTAGAAGAGAATATCTTCGTGGTGGAGATTTTTGTGACGCGTAGCAGAAGAAAGAGCACCTCGAAGAGGCTGATGAACGACATCCCAGTGAAGAGGCCCATTAGACCACCGAGGTTACCCAGCACGTTCGGGATCTGAATGAGTAATAATGATAAAAGATTGTCAAAAAAGGAGGGGCGAAATAGAAAGGTACACTAAGGAATGAGAGTGCAGTTTAGAACCCTTTGATATTCACCCTTGTAGTGCTGAAATGCACCTTTAGAGAGACACATAGAGACAGGGAGTTACACTCTCAGGGTTAAGAGATACCCTCTTGGGATGCAAATATGCATTCCCAGGGGGACAGATATGCACCATATGGGTCTCACTATGGTACCAGGGGCTGCACCCCTAAGGATGCACAAAGATCTTCATAAAGTAGTTTCTCTGTATATGGCGACGTAGGAAAGGCACAGGACTTGACAACCGGATTCTCTTTTCTTTTTTTTGGGGGGGGGGGAGGGGGTCAACACTCACATGACTTATCGACGGAATAATGAGCACAATGAACAAGAGAAAAGGTGACCACCTACAAATTTACTAAGTCTCATTGGTAATTTTCCTCCTCTAAAGGGCTGACAAGCCCCCCCCCCCTCCTCTCCCCTCTTAAAAAGCAAAACAAAATGGGACTGTGGTTTCATCGATGTTATCACAAGCATTTCTTGATTTGTAAACGAAAGTGGGCTGCGAGCAAAAAGTGAAAAAGAAAGGAGCCCTGGAACACCCTAAACTCACCGTGTATCTTGGGACCTGCTCCACGCGTTCAACATTCAATGTTTCGAAGTATATCATCACTCGAATCAAGTTAGAACTGTAAAGTAACAAAATATGGTGATAAGATTATGGGGAGCTTCAGTCTCGATCGTGCATTTTTATACGCTATCTAGGACATGATATCGAGGGATACCAGCGATGGAAGTTAAGGCTTGTACAAAGATAGTCATTCTTCATTTGGTATATACCCATCATCATTTGCTGATGGGTAAAGTTGGCTGACTGGGATATTTTAAGGAGGCAGCACATAAACCATTTGTGCGCCCCAAAATTTTCATGAGAGTGCTGGCACGTTGACTGTTAGCCAAGTCGTTTATTCATTAAATGCTAACGGCATCGACTTGTTTTTTCAATAGAATATCAAAATTTATATTACATCTATCATTGAAACCACCTTCATTATCATCGTTATCATTTTAAAGCCTCTTCGATTTCTTCCTCTTCCCCTCCCTCCTGTACTGCTCCTCATGACGATGAACATCATCATGATCATCTGTTTCTTGAGAATTTTTGCTCATATAAATCGTGAAAATGTTCTACGGGCATATTACGTCGACCAATCATATTGAAATATGTTTGACTCTTGATAACGAAAGAAAAAGAGAAAATCTGCCTCATGATCCCCCGGCCACATGATCCCCCGGCCTTATGGGCACTCGGCCTCTTTGGTTGACCGCCATCACTTACGCTGTTAGTTCATCGTCTGCTATGATGGAGCGAAGTTTGGGTATAGTTGTGAATTTCCGAAGCAGGTGAGTCTACATTGAAAGGGGATAAAATCCTAAAGGTTTTAGGAAACAGGAGCTTGGTTTACAGATTCGGTTAAATGCATCCAAACCGACATGTGATAAAACGATTTTTATTTCGTCCAGCCATATCAAGGAAAAACTTTTCATTTAACTTTGATTCATTATAATTTCTAAATGAACAACGGAACATAATATCGAAATAATGTATAACATGGAAACATAATGTAATAATAACACAAGATTTTTTTGACAAATCAAATGGAAAGGCATACATTTTTGTAAGCGAACAAAATTAAAATAGTGAATGCAGGAAAAGAAATGATTGTTGAAATTAAGGAGTCCCACTAAAAACTAAGTTTGTAAAATGGTGTGCACTTCAGATTAGACGAAAATTACGTTACCAAAATAACCAGTCAAACTTGAATGAAAGACAAAGATGATAGAAAAGGGAGGTAAACTGGGTAAAAGAAGGTGCAAAAAAAACCTCCGAGAGAAAGTAGGACGAGACAGAAGAAAATAGAGAGGTGGTTTTAAATGGCGCTCATTTTCTTATTCCACACCGGTCGCTCTCTTTACAATAACATTTAAACGTTTAAGCCCTGGTCACATGGAGCCCCGGAAGCAACACGATTCAACACGAATCTTTGTTCAGTTCACAGTTACCTGCCTGCGAACAAAGAGTCGTGTTGAATCGTGTTGCTTCCGGGGCTCTATGTGACCGGGGCTTTACCTTGAACTTTGGTGATGGCCATGATGATGATGAAATTGAAGTCCTGTAATTCGTCTCCCTGAAGTTAAAAAATAGAGGTACATGATTGCAATCCTTTAATTTGTAGGGAAAGTGACATGAATATCAATATTAATTATCATCTTTCCCAAGAATTGTCTATATTCTATTAGCTTACAAGTCATGATTACTGCTTTTGAAACTAATTTGAAGTAGCCACTTCGCACCTTCAGAACCATCTGGTTAATTAAGTCAATTAGTCAGAAATTACCGAAATATATAAATACAACTAGAAATTGAATTTGACCAGAATGATTGTTTCATACAGCTGACGCTTTCATCTAATCATTTTAACTAGTCTGTTCTGATATTTGTTGAATCTTTTAAACTATGGTTACAACTGAGATTACCTTGGCGGTATTTCATCAAATAGTTCATAGAGGGGAAGTCCAGACGATTACAAAATATTTTACATCTTATAAATCAAAGAAGATCTGCATTCTAGTTTCATCCACATGAGTCCCCTTGTGGTATGTAGATGTAGACTCCGTCTTTTGTGGTGTAATTCTGACAGTTCATGCCATGAGTTTTGATGATTTGGGGGGCATTTTAGGAAGAAAAAAAGCGAAGTAAAACATTTTTAAAGGCCAGATTACATTTCGAATTTTGTTTCCAATTACCGCTTTAATTTGCCCTTTGCATTGAAGAAAAAACACTTCAAGAATGACTGGAGTCTGTCATTGGGCGTTGCAGTCAAAAGATTCTTGATCATTTAGCTAAAGAACTGATATTAGCCGTTCTTATAGTCGTCTGTAATTTTGTGAAACACCACCCATAGAACAATATAATCTAATTCTGTAAAATAAAGTGTGCCATGGGACAATAGATCCGCACGTCATGTATTGAACTGTGCGGACATCAAAATCGCAAGCCTGTCCCGGGTTCAATAGCATTACAAAGGAGCGTTGAATTGGCGTACGACTTAGTTTTATGGAAATATATTTTACATCGTGTTCTATGGATTTACTCACTTGCATGGAAGAGAACAGTTGCACATCAGTTCATCGTTGACGTACATGCTCTGCACACGGGCTACACAATCCACTATTCAAAGAAAAATCATCAAAAAGAAAACAAATGTTAGCACGCACTCAAAAAAGAGGGTGCACAAAAAATGCAAAACTTCTCGAAAAGGTGCAGTCTCTGGCAAAAGTATAGGAAATTGCGCCCTTTTGCTCAGCAAAAACAGGTACTTAAGGGGTGAGCACAATTCACCTGGACTAAGATTGAACAAATCCTCTAATGAATACTTCCGCTCTTTTCATCATTAAAGACCAGAGCTTGAGCAAAATCAACCAGGCTTCAATCGAGGGCTTGATTTACATATAGCATAAATACAGATGACTGAATGTCGACTTCTCTCTCGTTACCATAATAAAAAGCACTCAATATTATTTGTCCGCCCCCTTCCAAGATGGTAGCAATGCAGGGGGTGGAACTGTGATCACAATGGTGATGATGATATGTTGTGTGCCGTTGCCTCGTTTCACTTCATTGATTTACACAGTTTACTTATGTACCTGACATCGATGCATAAAATCGCCTATAGGTTATCAAGAACCTGTATCCAGTTAAAAATTATATATGGTGTACTTAGATAACTAATGAAAGATAGACTTGGGTATAGTTTTATGCACATCCTATCAATTATATTGCATAAATTGGGCCGATAACACCTGATAGTGCGATCACTTTTCAACAGAATTTGCCGGTATCGCTAATTAATTCACCAATCAGCACTACCATTGTTCATTGAATCTGCGCCTCCTAGGAATTTTATTCATCCCCCGCTTGTCATGCTTGTACTTGCTATTCATCACGATCGCTTCATTATCTACTTTACATTTTTGACACATTATCTTGCTCTGTCATTTCTGCCCTGAATAAATAACGACGGCTCGTTTCAAGAGTGAAAATCAAATTTACAATTAAAATCACGTTTTAAGGAATTTTATTTGACGGAGTATCATAAATGTTAATCATATCAACTCTTTACCTATCTGAGCTCATCCTTCTTCAATTTTCAGACACATACGAGCTTTAATCTTTGTGTTCTTGGCGATTTTGTGTATCAATATTTTCGTCATATACATAAGTAAACTGTGTAAATTACTGAAGTGAATCAAGACAGCCGCACACATCATGTCGTCATCAAGTTTTGCCTCCCCCGCAAAGTTATTGATCCCGGCCGTGTTAGGGAGGGGGTGGAAAAAAAGTTTTAACATGAATTTGTGCAATAGCGAAGTTGAATGTAATTTTCAATCAATTCTCCATCAACTTAGTTCTCGATTGAGGCATAATGTAGGCATTTGCGAATTCGGTCAAGCTGAGGACTTTAAAAAAAGAAAGCATGTTTCACCCGTCGGACAAAATGGCAAATTTGAAGGGAAAAGCCTTTATGCGCGCACCCATGATTTTGATACCGGGGGGGGGGGGCTGAGCACAAATTTGGCGCCCCCTACCGGCTGAGCTGACAAGCAAAAAAAGGTCTTCACTTCAAATTTGGTACCCCCTATCAGCAATTTTGCGCCCCCTTCAAACGATTTGGCGCCCCGTAGCTCTGATCCGCCCAAAAGCCCCCCCCCCCCCCCCACGGTGCGCGCATGATTTAGAAACAAATTCCCAATAACCTACTTTCCGAAGCATTGATGACGTTGCACTGCTGGTAATCGAAGATGATGTCATCGACACAACCACATCGATCAACCAAGCTCTGCTGGTAGCACATCTTGAGGCAGCAACTTGTGGTATACAACGTGGTGGTGGCGTTCGTGAATGTGGCAGGGGGCTCCGCATCCACGCATTGTGAGAACGCTGGAAGACGCAGTATCACTTCCTGGAACATTGGCATTGAACATGAATTGAGAATGAATTGAAATCAGGTTATTCGATTTGAAAATGCCATTCAACGTCAATAGCACAAGTTCTTGTTGATGTTGATGATCATTGGCTTTTTTTAATCTAGTTGGATAATCTACACCTATAACGAAATGACAGAACACGATACAAGGCGACTCTTTGTTCAGGGGCAGTCAAGTCGTGGACAATTAAAAGAGTCGTGTTGAATCGTGTTCATTGGGGCCTCAACAGTAAGGTTCACGCTTAGAGCCGAAAACTTAACCTGTTGACTGCTGATTTTGTAATTTCCAAATACTTTTTTTCAGGGACCATCCGGTTCCAGTAGTAAATGGGTTAGGTTTATTAAGAAACTATGACAGAAAATGCGGAGGCCTATACGTTCATCGTGAAGGCGTGTTATTCAATAATAATAATAATAATATACTCTACTTATAAAGCGCATATCACATACAATGTCTCTATGCGCTGATTAAAGAGAAAAAGCAAAGAGAGAAACAATAGTTATTAAGTACATGTGCTCAGCAAAGAAATTAAAATTGAACTCCGCATTTGAAGGCTTTTTTAAATAAAAATGTTTTTAGACGTGCCTTAAAATCAGTGAAAATTGTCAGTGGTGTCTGAATTCTTGATATCATCTGGTAATTGATTCCAAAGTTCTGCTGCAGCTGCTTTGAAGGATCTAGATCCGTAGAATTTTGTGTTGATATGTGGAGGAACAAGAAGTGATTTTTGAGAAGATCTGAGGCCCCAAATTGCCTTATTTGGGTCGGAAAGGCGAAGAGGCGACTTGTACAAATTCGCCTTGGCTCCTAGTTTAAGACAAAGGTGACTTGTCCAAACTCGCCTCCATGCTGTACGTATTAGTTTCCGTCTTTCTGTTGTACCTTCTTTAACCATAATGTTTCGGCTCCAAATGTGAATCCTTCTTATGCAACTGGGATCTAAGTTATGTAAAATTTGGGTTAAATGGAAGGCACAATATATGTAAACGATAGTTATTAATAATACAGGCTTTTAAGAGTTATGTCCTAAATGAATTAGATTTTGGCAACATGGGGTTTACTATTTCTAATTTAATCGAATAAAAAAAATCAGTCTAACGAAAGAACAAGATCCATAGTGATGAACAGGCCAGAAAAAAAGAAGCTAAAGGCAAATAAAGGAGACCCGTTGCAGCATTGACTCGTTATTCATTGTCGCCATTTGCGTGCTGAAGAGTGACGGAGGAAGAAGATGCCGATGGCTGCGACATTGTAAATCTAACGTCGGGTATAAGTAAGACCTACCTCTCGTATGCCGATCGCAATCGCGCTCCCTGTAGCGAGATTAATACCATCATCCTCCGGAAACGGCATGGTATTAGGAGCATGGATGACCACTTTCGCGCCTCGGTTTGGCGCCAAAAGACCCATGT
The DNA here is from genome assembly GCA_036244855.1 of Temnopleurus reevesii. NCBI lineage: Eukaryota > Metazoa > Echinodermata > Echinoidea > Temnopleuroida > Temnopleuridae > Temnopleurus > Temnopleurus reevesii. Next base: position 137,850 of record BQKZ01000144.1, on the reverse strand, counting down.
ACTCATCCTGGTCAACCATTAGTGTGAGATGTAAACCTGTATGGGGTTCGGATAGAAAAAGAGCAGCAGTGATGCCAACAGTTCTGGAATATGCATGAAATGTATTTTCAGATGAATTCAAATATAGCAATGTATTTGATTGCATACTTGCATTTGTATTCTTTATTCGCGGAAGCGTCTTGGTGCAGTGGTTATAATATGTAACTCTCGCATTTCTAGTAGAAGGTTAGCGGTTCGAATTCCATGTTATTTTCCTTCGGCAAGAAAATCATCCATAATATGTTGCATTCACCCAAGGTGAAAATGGGTACCTGGCAGGAATGTGTTCCTTGAAATAATTGAGCTCATGAATGGCTTGCTCGACAATCATAGCTACATCAATAATAATGAACGGCATTTATATAGCGCTTATCAACTCTTCATGAGAGTTCCCTAAGTGCTCTACAACTTATTACCCTGGCTTTAGTAGTGCGGTATTAGTCTCATAAGCTTGTTCAAGGAATAAATTCCTACCAGGTACCCATTCACCTCACCTGGGTTGAGTGCAACACAATGTTGATGAATTTCTGATGAAGGAAATTAACGCCATGGATGAGATTCGAACATACGACCCTCTGGTCCAAAGGTGAGAGACATAACAACTACACCACGGCGCATCCACAGTACCAATATGGTATCTAGTGGTAGAAATGGCCATATTATTATCATTATTATTTGTATTTTAAACCCTTACCGTTTTGAGCTCCTGTCTTGGTGGTGTTGATCGGGGGCTCTCCACCCACGGCTCCCTAATTGAAAGTAAAGCAGTTTCCATGATACCGGTTCTGAAACATCGTGAAGTGTTTGCTATGGTTGGAAAGATAAAGGAAAGTTAAACCACATGAGACGGTGCTACATAATAGGTAAAAAAAAAAGGGGGGGATACGGGATAGGTGTATAGGTGTTTTTACCCGCCGAAACCTTAAGGGTCATCAAGAGCACACCAGGGCTGTGTTCGTGAATCTGTTCGTAAAACTGTTCATGAATCCAAGCACGAATCAACGAACGGTTGGTGACCCATTTTCAAGTGCGATTCAACGAAATGGTTATTATTGAATGCAGGAAATGGTCACCTATCGTTCGTAGAGCCTATATTAGATCGATGAACAGCTGTATGAAACACAAACTCGAGTTGTGTTTTATACAGCTGGGGGTACGCACGGCTCTACGCGCGACTGGTGATCTTTTCTCAGATGCGTTTACAGTAAAAAGGGGTGGAGTGCAGGAAAGGGTCATTTATCGTGTGCAGAGTCGTGCATACATCTACGAATAGCTTTATGATACACAGTCATGGATTAAATCATGGATTAAATCGTGTTTTCACGAAGTGACGGGAGCCAGAGGGTATTGTTACACAAAATGAGTTACAAATCCATTGAGACGTGTCCTTCTATATAGAATTAACACGTTGTTCGATAGGATGCCCGTTGAATTGGCGCTATGTCGGGATTTCTTTGTCTTCATGTCACAATACCCTATGGCCCCGTGAAAACACGGACAAAATGGTGTTTCAGCCCATTAAGTGCCCTAAATCAACACATCATCTTTCTCCACATCTTCCCATCGAAGGCTTATAGCGTATATGAGCTCTTTCTTTCTTTTTTTTCTGTCAAAAATTGAAAGACATTCTGCCCCCCCCCCCTCCCCCGCCATTCAAGCCCAATTCTTGTTACGCGCCCGGTAAACATTACCTATAATTGCAGGACATGTGATTGTAAGTGCACTGTACGATAAAGTCCTCCAGCGTGTGCCCGTATTCCTGGAGCTCCTGTTTGGTCGGGTTCACAACATTGATGAAGTCGCTGAAATCATCGGCCTGGGATGCCACGTAGAAGCCATACCAGTCTGTTTCGTCGACTACATTGCTCCAAGCAGTCTTGGAAGATGAAGCTACGGTAACACGGTCATCTTCCTCCTCGTGTGTTCCTTTGAATTTAATAAAAGTGCAATAATAATAATATCAATTATGAACATCATTTATACAGCGCTTTGTTAAAAAGTGTTTCGAGGCGCTCTACGTATTATATGTGGAGGCGTCACGACGTTGTGTAGTGGTACTGACTCTCGCCGGTACTGAGGGTCGTCGGTTCGAATCCCACCCATGACGTTACGTTCCTTCAGCAAGAAACGTATCCACATTGTGCTGCACTCGACCCAGGTGACGTGAATGGGTATCAGTAGGAAGAAATTCCTTGAATGTAGTATGTGAGCGCCAAATGATAGGCATGCTATAGTCGGGCTATAATGCAACAGAGCGTTTGGAAACACTTCGTATTAAGCGCTGTATAAGATTTATTATTACTCTGATCATCATGATTATCAATCCCGGGGGTCGACCCGTCAGTGGCTACACTTTCAAAATATTTCATAAAGTATTCCACACTGAGGGGAAAAGGAGCAACATTGCACCTTTCTATAAAAGAAATGTAACAATGCACACAAAAGGATGCTGCCATTGTTAGGTGCAATACTGCTTTATCATTAGTTTTTTTTTTTCATCGCGTACTGTATAGTTACTCTTTAGGCTCGCTTGGTAGATAAACAAAACGATTAGGTATTCATTATTTATTCGGTATTTGCAAGAAATAGGAAACTCATTACTTAGATAAACAAATACAATACAATTCAATTCAATTCAAAATAACATTTTTTTTCCTTCAAAGAAATCAGTGATGTACAGTGTAGCAATTTACAATTGTAATCAAATGATATGATAATTAGAACATGAGTCATTAAGGTACGTAAACAAATTGAAGGAAAAGGGCGCATATCCAGAAGCAGAGGTTGTGTTGGATGCGCCGACAAATACAACAACTACAAAGGAAATACAATACATACTTCATATAATAACAACAAAAAAACAAGGACAATAAACAGATAAGAGAGGGAGTACAGGACAGAGGGAAAGAAGGCTGCAACAGTCGATCAGAGATACAAGATATACATAATATTATATTGCTTTTTGGGAAACACATCCTACATAATAATACTCGTTATGGGTTCGATCACTATATAAGAAAAAACACAGAAGAGATTAGGTTATCCCTTAATTCGAACAGTATTTTCAGATTTATGATCCATAACTAGAGCTAGAGATAAGGAGTTTTTTAAGTTTCCAAGTGAAGCTAGATACTGACAAAGAGAGTAAAATATTGAGACAAACAGAGAGAAATGACCTGTTTTTATTTGAAAAGCTTCCAGGATATGGAAAGGTTTGATACAATTACCATAGTCTCCCCCAACCCCTTCAACTTCAAACAGGTCAAGAACATTTTAAAAAAAACATAGCAAATAAAGATTAGGTGATGAACATAACAAAATGTTCGAATTTTACGGATTTGTGTGCCATATTCATGCAGTTATGTAATTTACTTATTATTGAGAATATTGTAATTTTAGTTAACCGGGTATCAGCATGTTTAGAAAGATAGATACAGTCAAACCTGTCTATAGTGACCATTGTCTATAGTAACCACCTGTCTATAGTGACCACTTAAATTGATTCCCTCCAGGTAAAAATGCATGTTATAGAACCTGTCTATAGAGGCCACCTGTCTACAGTGGCCACTTTTTTTGTTTCCCTTGGGGTGTCCTTTGTAGACAGGTTTGACTGTATTCGTAGTGAGTCGCCTAAGTGAACTTTTATATTTACGTTCATGGAATGGATATATCATTTTTCTTACCATTGACGTCAAACTCGCCATCGTCCAGCTCGACCAGGCCATCGTACTTGACAGTGTCGTACAGCATCGATTTCCTCATTTTATTATCGTTGCACACGGTGACGGCGGGGAACGTCTTCACCACCTCGGCGACGATGTCGATCTTCGTCGAGTACGGCGACGCTATGAAGTCGTTGTAGACATCCTTCGCCTGGAGGACGAGGAGGGCGAAGGCGAGCGCGACTATGGCCAGCCAGCAGAGACGAAACACCGCATGACCGCCGCGCCCGAGAAGGTAGCGAAGGCCGTGGAGGGTCGTCTCCTCGCCGAAGTTCTGGACGGCTTCGCGCACGGTGTCCGTGTTCGTGGATTTGTCGCTCGTGAAGTCTGTTTTTTCCATGTTGCTGTTGCCGGTGAAATTGGCGGGTTTTACATTGGTTGTGTACATTTTTTAGCAACCTGCAGTGAAACAAAATGTTGTTTACATATTTACTAAGATGAAGAACTAGAAAAATAACAACAAAAATAAACAACAAAAAACACAGACAGTCAAAGAGCACCCATTGATCCATTAATGGAAAGGTAAAATTTGGTGTTGCTATGATTTTTTAAAGCCTCTGCATGATTAAAAAACGATTTCACGCTCTTATTTGAGTCATATGATTCGTGCAGAAGAAATATTATTGTAATTATGGTCATTGGTAGCCGCAATCATCTTTCTCCCTCAACTCCTGCCAATGGTGTCATTATTTTTTATTAAGTTAGTATCAGATATTTTTTAATCATAGATAAATACTTTTCTTTCGTACACTCTCAGGAATTTTGTTATGAATCATTAGACTGATTTGAATCACTCAACTGAAAATTAAAAATAAAATCTTTGTAAAACATAAAAGGACATTTCTTTTTAATCAACAATTTGCAAATTCCTATTTTAACCCACCCTTAAACTTTTGAGAGTGTATATAAATTTTAATGAAATCATTCACCAATTAAAAATTACTAATACTATAGGGGAAATATGCTACGTACATACCGTTTTGTTAACTTGAATTCAGATGGTTGCCTCCATGTCCATTCCAAGCGAGAATGCGGTCTTGAAAATTGCAAAAATTCGCACCGACACGACCGCGACACCAAAACTCCGATCCGCCATCATTAATTAGCTGTTTGTCTTAATAGACCATCAATTATCGAACTTCCGTAAGCAAATATTTCATTTGTTTCGATTACGTCATCATTTCTATGACTTGTATTGTTGGGGTTAATTTCAAAGTGAAAGATCATTAAAAGCAGTATGGAGGTACTGTCATGGAGCAATTTCAATGCGACTTTGTAGATGGCTTTTAAAATCAGAGCCGGTTTACGTAATAATGCGAATGAGATGTTCACATATCTTAATAAAGTAGTGTAAAGGCGGTGTATAAGATCTAGAATAATCTAAGATAAATGAAAGACATTTTTCATAATAATAATGATAATAATAATAAGTATGATAACAGTAATAATAAAAATAATAACAATGATGATGATGATGATGATGATGATGATGATAATAATAATAATAATGATAATAATAATAATAGATGCAATTTATACACCACACGTATCCACTCTGCGGAGTGCTCTATTATTGTTACCCTGGCTTTAGCCAGGCGTACACCAGCGCACATGCCATTTCAAGTAATAGATATTCCTACCAGGTACCCATTCACCTCACCTGCGTTGAGTGCAGCACAATGTGGATGAATTTCTTGCTGAAGGAAATTAACACCATGGGTGGGACTCGAACCGTGGCCCTTTGGTTGAGGTTTTAAGGTTATAGGCATCCTCTAACAATGCTAAATCATCCCAAAACCGGTTCAAAAGTATGCGACTGTTTTAATATCCTTGGAACAAAGAATATCTGAAAGTACGACAGAATGATATGCACATTTACTATCCAAAAATAGCGAAAATAATCGGCGCTAAAAGAGCACTTGGCTTTGGGCCAGCGAAACGTTCATGGTCTAATCGCCGAAGCTTCACGCAGATGTATAAAATCGTGTAAAATCTCTAACATCTCTTTTAAAATCTCTATTAGGACCAACGAACTTTAAACATTTATAGGGGATTCCTGATTTAGCCCAAAGTTTTGAATTCTGAAAATATAATATCACCGTTTAAAAGTGCTTATCTTTATTTCAACAAGGCTATCCTGCAACAAAAAGAAGGAAAGAAGATCAATAGCCCCATTAAATAAAGATAATTGGGA
>BQKZ01000144.1:101459-112673 GCA_036244855.1 Temnopleurus reevesii | reverse complement strand
TTAACGGTCAAATTCAAATTTTCAAAAGAATTCGCTCGTAGAAAAATATGCTATGATCTTGAAATGTGTATAGAAACTATATGTCATGGTATATATCCCAAAAATTCACATTTCTTTAATCTTTACCAAAACTATACTTGAGCTTTAAACTGTTGGAAGTCCCCTGGTAGACTATCGCTCTCTCTCTCTACCTCTCTCTCTCTCTTTCTCCCTCTCTCTCTCTATCTCTCTCTCTATCTCTTTACCCTAGCCGTGTTGAAGCTCATATTTGCGCTACTCTATAAAAACTTCGCATGATTGGGAGGTTCATATATCTACTTTAGACAGATATTGGCGTGTCGCCCTCTGTTGACGTCTGTGTGCGCACGAGAAATAATGAATGCACAATCCAGCTTCAAAATCAACCAACATGACCACCCCACCCCTCCCGTTAAAAGTTCATGCTACCAGTAATCGAGGGGGGGGGGCATTAGGTGCCGTGTGCCAAGAGTGATTTGGACTGATTTGATTTATCCGGATATGCTCAGAGATGCCGGTCAGGCATATTCCGGAACAGCAAGCATCGCTGTACCTCCGTGAAATAGAAAAGTTCAAATTTCAACCTTGTGAAATATTATGTACTCATGCATTCATTATGCAAAGCGCTACATGAATTGCATACATTATCATTGTTTTCATTATTATTAATGATATTATCATCATTATCATTATCATTATCATTATTATGTTAAAAAAAACAATGAGCTCTCATGGTCAAAAATTCAAAGAAACATTACTATAACATAATATTTTGAGGCTCTCACAGCCACTTTTATCATTTTGTATATTTGTATACCTTTTTTATTCCGATAGAGGTAGCGATGCCGGGTGGTGCCATCACGCCGTCATCTTCGGGGAAGGCATGGATGCGAGGGTCGTTAATTGCGACCTTGACTCCGGAGTCTGGGCTGAGAATACCAATGTATTCCGGCTGCTCCACCATCAACGTGAGATGGAGACCTGTTTTTGTAAATAATAGAAGTAATGTCAATAATAATCGTACTAAAACAAATGATTCTAACAGTATTCTAACCGTAAAATAAAGAGGGTAATGAGACAAATGATCCATACGCCGTTAGAAACAGAACTTATGTTACATAAGATAGTGTAAAATAATCAATTACATATATAATGCATTAACTAATTCATTAACTTGATTAACGCTACTTCATAGATTAGCTAATTTTGGAGAGAGGCGGTTTAGACTGAGGTGATAATTACAAAAACTAACACAACGACAACGACGACAACAATAGCACCAAAAAAAAAACCAGACACTAAAACATAACAAGTCGAGTTGTCATAATTGTACCCGCCACGATTATTTTAAATCTTATATTACAATACTCGAATATTTCTCACCATATTGTGATCCGGTCCGCGTTGTGTTAATTCGATTTGCTCTGTTCAATTTATGAGCGTTGTTGAAAACAAAACAATTGCCGTAGTTGACGTTCTGAATGACGGTGAAATTCCTGAAAAGAGGGATGAGGAGAGATTAAAAGGCAAACACCTAATCAGATGGCCAAACAGGTCAAAATCATGAGTACTTTACGAAAGTCGAAAAGTACTTTTTTCGATTTTGTGGTTAACCTCCGACTTTTGCGATAATATTTGACATGTTTGATGTTACAATTTATTCTTTCTACTTCGCGTGATCACGTAACGTCATATGTATTATATGCGTAATGTAATTAAACGATTTTTTGGGGGGAGGGGGTTGGTTCAGACTCGCATAGGATTGCATTTTAACAAGCGAATAATATACTGTACCTCAGCAACTATTAGCAAGCGAAAAAAAAATAGAATAGAAGAATAAGCTAAAATCTTATTAATTACCGTATGTGATTGTAAAATTGAAAAGGTCATTCCAATCTGACAAAATTCGTGTACGAAATTAGGAACAGCTTTTTGGCCTTATTTCAATTTGAAAATGATATTCAGCTGTTATTTTTACAGAGTGCAAAATATTTCTGAGAGGTGTGGGCACAGGAATCGCGGTCACCTCACGGGATAATCCTGGATTCGTTCCTGGAGTTCAATTCTGTGAAAATGATAATATTTCAAAAAGATATAGCCTGATATTTTAGCTATGTTCAGATGTACTTGTCTTTGTAGTACCATCACCATCATGGGAGGCCCTATACCTTTCGTAAATAGGCCCGTTGGCAAGTATGGTTCTCCACATCCGTCTATTAGCCAGGATATGTGTATATAATCCAATATATCAGTCCCGTTTTGATAAATGTTTCGTATAAAACGCAACAATAAACCGTTCACGTGATATATTGAATTAGTAATTCCATTAATGGCTTTGCTATATGTTATTTTTTCATTTCACTTCCGGTTGACTGTGACTGTGACGAATGAAATCGAAACGTCCAATCTTACCTGTAACTGCACGGTTCCGTATCAAAGGTACACTGCAGGATGAAATCTTTCGCCTGATGTCCATAGGCACGTAGTTCTTCCTTGGTCGGCCTCACAACAGCCTGGAAATCGCTGAAGTCGCTCGCCGTCGAGCTGTCGTAAAATCTCTGCCAATCATTAGGGTCGCTGATATCGTCCCAAGCGTCGTAATCATATTCATCCTCGCCTGATCAGAGAGTATTGAAGGTAAATGCAACAAAGAGCAGGAAATATGAACAAAATTACCACAACCACGTCCAAAGTGTTGTTATCATTACAAATGAATTAGGCGCCCAAGAAATGGGCAGCAACCATGTAAAACTTTGACACTGTGGAACCAGAGATCCGCGTTACACATCTCCTCATGCCATAGCCTGGGGACAGATAAACCAAGGATTTTCGACAATGGATAGTTATCTGTTATGTAATGGGTTCGCTAGCGTTTTATCATTGTCATCTGAATAACACTCTTTTGATATTTTTCTACTTTGATGTCATGATGGTCACCGCCGATCAGGCTGTAAGGAGAAATAATTCTGTTCTCATACATTGAAATTTAGCAAATTGTGTGCGCAGAAGGCAATAAATCAATTAAATCGTGAAAACCAATGTGCAGTTCCTATTTACGACGAACTCTTTTAATTCCATGTGTTTTACTTTGAAAATGGTATATGACTTTCACTTATGATCTCATATTTGCAGAATTCCTCCTACTTTTCAAGAAAGGCAATATACATAGCATAATATTGATCATAAGTCTTTCGAAGTTATTGAGGTCATCATGTGTGTCCGTGATTTTCCATATTTTATATCATTAAATCGTCTGCTTCTAAAAGGTGTTGCTCCAGATCTGAAGCATGTTGATTGAAAGTTATATTCTAAAACATGACATCAGCAAACAAAAACCAAGAAAGGCCAAAATGTTCCTTTGTCAATGAAAAAAATGCAGATAAGTGCTTTAATTGTCTAATCAGCTGGATGTTCTCATCAAAATGCATGCGTAATAAGGCGCCGGTGACTATCATGACATCTAAGGAACAATGGCATTAATCGTCCATCTGTAGAAGGGTCCTTGAATAAACCGAACCATACTGGAATGGGGTCAGAGCCGATGCTGATGGGTACATGAGAACAATGTTAAGCCCCGGTCACACTGGGCCCCAGAAGCACCACGATTCAACACGACTCTTTGTTCGGAGGCAGTTTACTGTGAACTGACAAAGAGTCGTGTTGAATCGTGTTGCTTCCGGGGTCCTATGTGACCGCGGCATTATCCACGCCTTTCCAAGTCGTTTGATACATCTTATAGCTTTAACCCCTCTCTCCCCACCCTTCAACTCTTCAACACAAAATACAAATTCTTCTTTTCGTTAATAAAATACATGAGTGCAGAACTGATAATACATTATTGATTCAAATAGTCGAGAAGGGGCATGTCCTTTATCGTCCCTTTGGGCATAAACATACGCAGAAATTTCTTTGATAAAGTAATAACGGTACTGGAAGAGTACGTCAAGGGTGTCGTGCTAGCCGATTTTCGTCGCAGTAGCCGAGATCTGTCGGAAAGGGGATCTGCCCCTCCCTAAGCTGAGACTGATTCGGTTGTAGGGTTCACATGTTTGAAATATTAATTTACCCTTTTGAAAAGGTTGTCACTTTTCCAACCTCTTAAATTCACAAGTTTTGATTTAAGAGTTTATGGAAGAAGGAGAAGAGTGATTTCTTCTATAAGCATACATTCTTCTATAAGCATAAATTCTTCTATAAGCATAAATTGTTATTATTATATTCTTATTTGGAGTAAACGAAATACGGATCAAAACAATCTCTATTTGGACAACACAAAGCATTCCATAATATTGATCTGACTTTTCTCAACAATATAGCCGTTACTTTCATTTGTATAATTTATAACTTTTATATAATTGTAACGACTGCGAGCAATGGGAAAAAGGGACCGGGACAAAGTAAACAATTCACAATAGATTCATGATCACAGAAAAAAAAGTGCCAGGTGCGACTCTTGTTCAACATTTCTCCACAGAATAGAAAGGATGGAATTTTGCTTGTGTCCATCTACCTATCACTAAACGCTTGAATCATGATTGAATGGATGTTGTTTACTTTGTCCAATAACTTTGTCCCTTCTGTTCACAGTGAATAGTTATCATTCAATTTCAATAGACGACTTTCGTAATGTATTCAAATTTTATGCACGCTTCATGTCAAATGCACAATGATAAACTATTTGTCCATCTGATATAAAATAATCCTATTTCAGAGAAAGGAATGTGAATAGTAAGCAGTAGCTGTTGCTAGGTTGGCCAGCTACAATGTCTGTCCAACCAGCAACGTTAATGTATGCAAGTAGCATTCTGACTATTGAATTCTCATTATCTTCTGGTAGTTGAATACATACTTCGTCTTGGGGCAAGCGTAAATAAATGTGAATACATTATAAAACTGGTCTATTCAATTTTAGTTCATTCAGATTGCTAAAATACATACATATAGGGTAAAGAATATAATATAAAAGGTACAAGAATGAGGAGACAGTTGGGAAGACAAGAGTCTTATTAGCTGCTGCCACCAGATATACGGTAATAGTAATGAAATTCACTCAACTGTAATAACTCTCGCTCCCCTCTATCGCTCGACGTCTTCGACGACGGTTAGTTTGAGAGCCGCCATCGCTGCTAAAGAACCAGTCATAGTCGGATTCGTCAACGCCGATTCCATCGACTGCGTGCTCGCGGTCGAGATCAGACAAGGCTTGGAATCGCGTGCCTGATTGTAAACGAACACCGAAAGCAGAATAATTATGTATATATTTTTTCAGGAATAGGCGAGTTTACTAATATGCTCAAATGTATGTCTCTTGCCAATGAACGTAGTACGTGGTGTTTCTTAAGCCCTGGTCACATAGGGCCCCGGAAGCAACACGATTAAACACGACTGTTTGTTCTGAGGCATTTGTCTGTGAATTAATAAAGAGTCGTGTTGAATCGTGTTGCTTCCGGCGCCCTATGCGACCAGGGCATTAAACCGAGTGGTGCTTCACCAAGGTTAGAAAGACTTTAAGAACGACTTTACGCACGACTGGTTCGTGTTTTTGTGCTGAATGATCGAGAATCTTACGCGCAATAAACTATTTAACGCAGTCCAGTCGTGTGTAACTTTAATAACGATTTGGTGAAACACCGCCCGGTTGATAACAATAAGACTGCAATGCTTGGAATCCAGTTTGTATACAATACTTGTTGCTATGTCAGGCAAGTCTCAGGCAAACTTTAGGGTTGTCAAGAATAACCTTTGTGTTAGAAGTATGGATATACCCGCCTGTTTCCCAGCCATATAGAAGCCCGGGGCCAACACGATTCAACACGACCCTTTGCTCAGTTATGCCTCATTCACATAGAAGCCCCGACTGAGCACGATTCATGACGACTCTTTGTTCTGAGACAGCTAACTGTGAACCGAACAAGAGTCGCGTTCGATCGTGTTGCTTTTGGGCTTCTATTTGACTGGGGCCTTAACAGTCAATTGCCTCCGAACAATGATTTCGGGCTTCTATGTTACTGTGGCATAAGGTGTTGGCTAAGGCCCCAGTCACATAGGGCCATGGAAGCAACTAGATTCACCATGACTCTTTGTTCACAGGTAGCTAACTGTGAACTGAGCAAAGAGTCGTGTTGAATCGTGTTGCTTCCAGGCTTCTATGTGACTGGGGCCTCATGAATTTAAGGTTCAAATTGCAAGTGAATGGAAGAGAGTATGGTTATTGTTGTCATATTTACTCTGAAATTTTGTTCAGCCGTTACATTATTTATATTTCAATTTTGACGTCATGCATATTCTAAAAAAATTGGTTTCTAGCTCTCTGAAAAAGTCAAATTGATATCAGATTACTGCCAACGGTGTAGTCGCAAAAATACAAAGTATGAAAGTGATGATAGTTCCCCGATAGAATCATTCAAACGTGGTCTTGAGAGGTACATCCCACTTGAAGTAAATTAACTCCCTGGGGGTTGTAAGTTTTTTTTAATCCCACCTTCTGAAAATGGTAACAAAACAGCAGTTGATAAGAATTGAAACTTCAATCAATCACTATCAACAACTATCATGATATAATTTTTTAACAATTCATGAATTGGTGAATTTTCTTTAATCGGAAGCAACGTCACATTCGGTCATTTTGGCATTAACAATTTTTATACCCTGGACACTCAGTCCTGCGTGAATCAAAATTATTTTGAGGCTATTAAGCATCTATAAACATGAAAAAATCCCAGAAATAGTTTGATATCAGAGACTTTTCAAAGACAAGTGTAAAAATGTTTTTATCAAACTGACCCAGGACACAATAAGAAAAAAAACAGTACCGTTCAGTTTCGACCGGCGCATCATGTTGAGGTTACAGATCGTGATGGACGGGAACTCGAGCTTGGACTTGGTGACGAGCGAGATCTTGGTCGTGGTCGGGCGATGGGAGAAAGAGACGACGAGCTGCGTCCCCTGGTAGAGCAGCGCCCCGATCAGAGCCATCGTTACGATGCACCAAAACACCCTCGACACTGACGACCGCGACGAGTTCAGTACGCGAGGGACCCCGTGCGTCGTCATGTTGTCGACGTAGTCGGTCACGATCGCCCTCGTGACGGACGGCGATTTGTCGGCGTGGTCGTGGTAAGGAGGCGACGACATCTTCGTGTTTAGTTGCCGATCGTCCATGGCGAATTTCTCCTTCCCGTTCGAAAATCTATACATGAATGGAAAATACGCGCTCACAAATTACCGGTAAAGCTAAGTTTATTTGACTGAATTATAAAGATTTTCGATAAATTAAATGTGTCATGGCACAATAACCCATTACGTCACGCTGTGAAATGTACGAAAATTACAATAATAGCATTTCTAAATGTTTGTCAGCCTTCGTCCGTATCAACGACAAACGTAAGCCTTTAACGTCGACCAAGCGTCTTCCCTCTGTTCATGGAGCGTCATTAGAATTCCACGAACGCCGGGCAGACGTTGGCTATACGCGCATAGGCGTGATTGACCATTTAGCGATACGACTTTGCAAACTGAACGTATGATCATATTTTAAACAAAATTAGTTATATCCGCTCAATATAGACTCTATATACTCCATTTCCCCTATCAATAGTTCCGTATAATATTTTGATCAATTGTTCATATTGATTCATTAGCAAAATTGCAATCATAAATGTTGTGTCAACAGTGATCAAATCAGATTGGAAATATTGTAGATATGAGTTTGCGTGTTTCATAATTGATCAAAGGCTTCAGAAGCTATCATTATGCTGAGAAAAAAAGTCAAAGGATTTGATTGGCTGGAGGCGTATTTATGTTTGATCGGTGAAGCTTGATGTATATATCGGCCCGCCCTTCTGATTACACTTGCTACATGAGTGCGCCATCATGATAGTTTAATCAGGTCGGACAGAGCTTATATAGTTGTGCGTATATATACTATTGATATAAATCATCAATAAACATCACGTCTCCATGGCGACGCAAATAATACATGTACTATGTGTACTTTATAAAGAGCATGACAATGGCGCAAAAGATACAATCAAACAAAATTATATGAAATGCAATACCTTTCGTAGCTTTTCATTTATTTAGGAGTACATTGTTCCGACATATCGTCACCGCTTTTACGAACCGGCCTACTAGCGAGGGGTGGTTGCACGAACCAGTCGGAGCAATTCAATTGCACAATTGAAATAACATGAATTAAAGTGGTATGTCATTGTATTTGACGCTATGTCGGGTTTTCTACGTGTTCAAGTAGCGCCAACGTAGTTATAGACCGGTTCGTAAAAACGCTGACGATATGTTTAAAAGATAAAGCCTATATTTTAATGGATGTTTACATTAAGTGAGAGATGATCATTCAACAAATGCTGCTTCGTTTAAGTTGTTCTTCTATTGTCAGCTTTCTTTTAAACGTGTTGAATGTGCCTAAGAAATTTGCCCAAAAGTGTAAATATTTTACTCCACTTTTGTTGTTACGATTTTTCCTTTTTTTTTTTTTTTTTTTTTTTTACAATGTATTAGTTATACACTTTTATTTAGCACCGCGTACTGATTTGAATTCATTTCAATAAAAACAAATATGGATATCAAATTTCAAATTGTAATGCTAGTGATTAAAATACGGCAGAGAATGTGAGAGAGGAGGAGTGAGCGAGTAGGGAGAAACAAAGAAAAAGGAAGACATGTAGATACTGATTTTAATAATTTAAAGAAAGTGCTGGTAAATCAAGAAAAAAAAATTATATCTGAAATAAGAAAATCATCTATTTTAGTGACGTTATGTATATAAAACCCACTCGTCATTAATAAAATAGAGTCTTCATTCAGATCAGCCGCTTATAGATTTGTTAATTTTGACAGGAATATATATATAAATCCACGGACTGATCATTTTTCGATCATCAGCTAATAGCGAAATGATTGACAAAATAGTTTGCTGGTTCCCGTTTTATTATTTTACATCCACAAATATGGCCTCCATGAGAAGGCTCATGTCCATATTTGAATTTATCGGAAGCTCATTGATCCATTTCCGATAATTGGCACAATCAGGTCATGCCATCGTAATGTAAATGTGAAATACTTCATACCCCATTAATGCTCTGCAAGAGGGTGGTTTACGGTATTTCTGAAATAAGGGATACGTTTATTTTAGTGACACACTGAATATATTATAGCAACCACTTGTCATAAAAATAAAATGTTTATTCAGCGAGATTCACTTATGGATTCGTTAATCTTGACAGGAATATATATATTCACAAACTGATATTTTTAGATCATCAGCTAATAGCGAAATGAATGACCAATTAGTTCCGTTTTATTATTAGACCAACAAATATGGCCTCCATGAGAAGGCTAATGTCTTTTTTAATTTTTCGGAAGCTCATCGATGTATTTCAGATAATTTACACAATCAGGTCATGCCATCGTAATGTAAATGTGAAATAATTCATACCCCATTAATGCTCTTCAAGGGTGCAATTCATTTCTGCTTTTTCACGCATAGCAACATGCAGGGGGTATCGTTGAGCGAAATCCTAAAACATCTCCAAAAATAGATGGGTTTAGAGAGAAAGAGAAAGAGAGAGAGAGAGGGAGAGAGGGAGAGAGAGAGAGAGAGAGANTAAGACGTTCTAAGACTGCAGAGTCGGACAAGATTCACCATATACGAATTGTGACGGTGGTGGCCGACCATAATGGAGTTGATGTCAGGAACCAATCCAATATTGGATTGACAATTTCAATCGAATTATATAATCATTGTATTAGATTTAGAATTTCGATCCAATTTGGATGTGGTCCCTGACTACAATTTGGGGGGGGGGGGGCACAGGGCCGAAAAGTAAAAATTTGGGTAAAATCGAGGAAGCGAGATGAGCATGTCGTTTTCTGAACACTAATCTTCTGTTAGTATTGGAGTAACTAAATGAGAAAAAATATATATTTCTAAAAGGTAGAGACGCCGAACAGGGAGGGGTTTGGGCGGCCTGAGTACCCCTCCCACTTTCTTAAAAGAGATCATGAAAGTGTCGTTATCTATTAACACAAAGTTCTGCATTGGAGTAAATAAATGAGAAATTATATCTGAAAAATATAGCTATGGAGGCGAAGACACCAAGCGGGGGAGGATGTGGGAGGGGGGGGGGCCCTCCTATGGGGCGCTAGCCCCCAGGGTCAGAGCCAGGGGGGCCAAAATTTGATGACTAAATGCGCTTATAAGGGGGCGCCAAAGGGACAGGGGCGCCAAAATTTGTGCTCAGCCCGCCGGGGGCGGGAAGGGGGGCGCCAAATTTGAACTGATGTTTCGTTTTCTTTTGTTTTTTTTGTTTGTTTTTTGTTTGTTTTTTTTTTGCTTGTCAGCTCACCCGGGAGGGGAGGGGGGTGCCAAATTTGAGGTAAAGAAATTTTTTATTTTAGTTGTCAGCTTAGCGGGGAGGGGCGGGGGCGCCAAATTTGGGCTCAGCCCCCGGGTATGAAAATCCTGGGTGCGCGCCTGATCGGCCAAGCGTTCATGACGATACATGAACGCGAAATACGAATGAATGACGCTAAATCGTGTACGTGGAACAATAGACGAACACTTACTACGTCGGTCAAGCGTTTTCTCTTCGTATTTCTGCGTTCACTGAGCATCATGAATGCTATAGTCAGACGTTGATTATAAACGCAAATGCACGAGTCAGCCTCCAAGAATGGAGAAGAGTGATTGATCGTTTGCTTTTAATGATTTGAGCAAAATGAAATCGATTCAAGTTAGACTCCAACATTTGACTTAGGCGCCAATTATGTTATGAACTGAGCTAATTTATTCCATGTTCCTACACTACTAGAAAGTATGTGTTTATGTGTGGAGTCTTAAGGGGTTCAATACTTCACCGTTTTTGCTCTTAACTACTGAACTTGTAATTCATATCATGTCGAATAAACCATTTCAGTTATTTACCCAATATACCTTTAAATTTCAATTTAAACCATGATAAAATGCTCCAAATTGAGGTAATCTATCTGCATTTTTTTTTTTGGTCTCTGCACTTCCCGTCGGTGACCAAACAAGCAAAGGAAGGAAGGGGTACGGTGCACCTCTGAATAATAATAATAATGAACGGCTTTTATATAGCGCCTATCAACTCTAAGAATTCTCTAAGCGCTCTACAATTGCAGCATTATTACCCTGGCTTTAGCCCGGCAGCCACTTCA